>SKCR01027431.1:0-71180 GCA_019454045.1 Zanthoxylum bungeanum
GTGTCTATGGGAGTCCGACAACAGGGTAGTGTATTTGGTCTTAACCTGAGACTTGCACCGCTAATACTTACGACAATCAATATACTTTGGTTGAGGTCGTCCAGGGCTTTAACCGGTTCTGTGTACGCCAATACTGGGTATATTGAGAATGGTAGAGTATTGGGTGTGATGTCAAGATGGAAGTATCACTCCAGTCATAGTGGAGATGATGTCACGTAGGATACGGTATTAGTGCTCTTAAGTGCTGCGCGGGCATTGGGATATTATGACTAGGTCATTTATATCCGATTATAGAGACTACTTACCAGACATCCGACATGTGCTTCGTACGGGGCAGACACAACTCCAGCCCCAGGCCTAGCACGTGACCATATGATACTAGATCGATATGCACTATACGATGTATACTACGCCTGATACAGATCCTTCATTCCTGTAAGGATATTTTCGGAGAATTGGGTAGGCATGGTGCTTTGCTAGAAGCCAACCTTGTCTTGTGAATCGGTAAAACGTAGTACTTAGTACTTACGTGTTCGGATAGTCCGACGACCGTATTTACTGCCAACATATCCGGGGATCTCATGGGTCGCTTCCCAATGATTCACCGATGATGTATGACTCGCACTTTAATTAATCTGGGATTAATTCGATGAGAGAGAAATTAATCTGGGATTAATTACGGAGATATTTTATCTGGGATAAAATATCGTCTAAAGAGAGAGAACGCGATTAATTTGGAATTAATCGGTAAAATGAATTTAATAGTTAAATTTGATTTTTCTATTTAATTTATTCGAATGGGCTAAAATTAATATATCGGATATATTAATGGATTTCATTACGAAATTAAAGTTGGACTTTAATGCTAACGAACGAATTAATTTAGAATTAATTCGTAAACGACGTTCGTAATATATTTGCGTGGCATCGATATTTAATTAAATTAGATTTAATTATTTAACGACGGAAGTTCGTTTAATCGGATTAAACGGAACCGAGTCGCGGTAAATGTTCGTAGAGATATTTGAATTTTGAATTCAAATATGTGGGGCCCATATGTGGTAGATGTACCTACCACCCAACTACCTTGTTTTACTTTTGGAAAACCATTTACCCACACCTACCAAGTTTATGGTAAAAGTGAAATGGTTTTTACCTAAAGTATAAAAACAAAATATCTCTCTACACTTTGGTAACTATTATTATTCATTAGATGAATATTTAGAAAACCCTAGACAACTCTCTCTCTCTCCAATCTCCTTCATGCTCATGCCCAAGGGGCCAAAACTCACTGGTTTAGCTGCTGAAAAACGTGAACAGTGAGGGAAGCTTTTTGTGGATTTTGTGGCAAGATCCAAGTGCTAGTACACTTCTAAGAGGCATACGAAGGTGTTAGGGAAACCCACCCACGAGCCGGGAATCAAACGATGAAGATTCGAAGCTCAAAATGGTGACTCAAAACTGAAACAGTGGGCAGAAAAATCTGGTCACTGCAGTTGCGTTTTTGGCGGTGAAAATCAATTTTTCTCTTCACCAAATCGTCTCAACCGATCAATGTGAGTATTCCGCTACCTCCTTTGATGTATTCACATATTATTTTCATGCTTGTTATGATCTTGGGACCTAAATAGAAACCAACAGTAAGGACTGTGAGAGATATGAGATTTGATTTCGTAATAATGTGTATATTCGTATGGTTGAAATATATGTATGTACATGAGTATTTGAATGATGTTTGGATTGTTTGTCGTGTATGTGCTTGTGTATGAAAAGTCATATGATGAGTTTATGTTATATGGTGTGAGCGCCTATGTATGTTCGATTAGATGATTCGCGGTGTAGTAGTCCAGCTGGTTAGGAATATGTTCAGACGGAATTCATCTCATACTTATTCTAAAATAGGAAATGAGCCACGTACGAGTATTGTATGTGTAAGCCAGCCGTATGTATGTGTTGTTAAATGATGTGACCTTTGATGTATCGATTGTTGTGTGTGCTTCGTGGTTGGTTGCTTGATGTTCGTAAATATTTCTGAGTGTATGTGTATAATCGAACTCGTGTTATGTACGGATCGTGTATGCTTATGTGAAATGAATGGATGATTTGAAACCGATGAGAATATCAGAGATTATAAAGCGTGTTTTCCAAGTTATAATGGTATGTACATATATGTATAAGAATTATGATATTGTATTTGCATGTATATAAGAGAAGTATATTTCGAATTGAAAGAAATGTGATTGTTTCATCGATTTGATAATATTTCAAAGAAGCTTAATCTTAATAAAGTATAATAAGTCTGCCATCACGTCACATATTATGGAAATAAATTCGATGTAAACTGACTTGTTTGTGATGTTCGGGTTGATGCTTTGTGTGATTTGGATGTTTGGCTAATAGATTGACATATATACGAATTTGTAGATTCGAAAATTTTTCATGGTAAAGTATAAAGGATAATAAAAGTTAGTAAACCTGAACTTGTAATAATTTATTAGTTCTGTTAATCTGTTGATATGTTTGACTTGTTTATAGTAGCATAGTTACTTACAGAGTTTTTAAAACTCACACCAAACCAGTTTGCTAGTTTTACAGGTTGGCTTCCAGATTGGTCAACCACGACAGCTTTGGATGTCATACTTGAGACGCGGATCACCCAAGTGGCAGTTACCCTCGCAAGTGTCCTGGGAGAAGTTTAAGATATTTGGTTATTGCTTTATTTGTCGTGTTGAGCACGCTGTTTGTTTTTATATATATATATATTATATATATATATTATATATTAGTAAATGTTTTGATTGTTTATGATGTGGTGGGCACAGAGCCCTCGAGTGTTGATAGATGATGTGGGCGGAGCTCTTAGGATATGATTTTGATGAGTTTTGTGTGGACCTGAGGTCATTTAATTTGTTTGAACTCTTCTTAGATTCCATTTGATTTTGGACTGTGATCCAGGTTGTCCAGTTTTAGAATACATCATGCCGAATTTTTGGTAAATTCAGAGGCTTATGAAGATGGGTCAATCCTGTCTCATGCCGGTAGCATCCTTCCTCTGGAGGGGTGTTACAACAAGAAGGCGTATTCAATGCTTAACTTGTCAATGAAAAATTCAAAATACTCATGTAGTCCTGACAGTTTTGACACGTTCAGGATTTCCATTTTCAATTAGATTTATCTATATCTAAATATAACTGGTATAAATAAATTCTTATCGAACAACATTCTCACAGCTTTGGCACGAACTCAAATACATTCATAGAAATTTATTTATATCTGTATTGACAAGGCAGACCAAGAAAAATGCATACACACATACAAATTACTTTAAAGCCTTATTAAAAGTGAATTTTCCGCTAAACTGTCAAACATATTAGTTAGATCCAATCTAAAAAATGAATGCATAAAATGAATTAAGTTCATATTTTATATCCATTATCAAGCAAGAATCATATCATGGATTAAGAATCAGACTTGCTATAATACTATTTGTTGACGTATTTACGGTTTTATCATCAATCGCAACGGAACGTGAAAAAAATGAATTTTTCGAATTTCAAAAAAAAATTCTTTAGACTATAAAATAAACTATTTATTTTAATATTGAATCCCAAATCAAATTTAGAAATGTCCAAATCATCCATTGGCAAAAAATTATATATGCAAACTGTTACATTTTTCTCATTTTAGTCCAAAAGTACCAATTACACATTTAAGTGTTTCCAAAACACTACCAAAATGATTATTATACTTTTATATACTTAATAACATCTATAAAATGAAAAGCCCCAATTTTAGTATTAGGCATAAACCCTAAAAAATTCAATTAATCAAATTACACCAAAATTGATTTTCAATCTAGCTTTAATTTAAACTTTCCAACATTTCAAGTATCTCACCACAATTAAAAACACACAAGAATAATTCTAGATTTCCATAAAGTGACATAAAAACTCTAGAATGACAACACACCATTCTTTAACTAAATTAAACTTCAATAACACTTATTAATCTTAAAAAGAATATCACACATGTATAATTTCTTCCCAACAACCTTCCAACAAGTAAAACTCATATTTAAGAGGAGGAACAATAAATCATACATCATATGTATTCAAATAAGGTAATTTCCTAATGAAAAATTAAAGAAAATTACCTTAAAATTCCTATTTTTCAACAAAATTGCTTTAGGATTTGATTTCCCCAATTTTCTCTCACTTAGGGTTCTTTAGGAAGACTTTTATTTTCAAATCTTTTCACAACAAAATGAACAACTCACTTTGTAAACAAAAAATGCCATTTTCACGTGATAAGGGGGCATTTAGGAAATTTTTATTTCAAAATTTTAAAACAAAATAGTATCTCCACTAATACCAAACAAATACCACATGTATCATTTAAAATAAAATATATGTCATAAAAATATTACATATACTTATATATTATATATATATATATAATTAATTAATTAATTAATTACCTTTAACTAATCAATTCAATTATTTAATATATCATCTATTTTTACATTTACACTAAATAACAAAAATACATACAAGGATAATATGTGTCAAAAAAATATTTGATAATTAATTAATGTGTATCTAATAAAATTGTGTATCTAATGTTGGACAGTTATGACCCATAGCATCACTATTTGTACAGATCATGGTGTTGTTGTACAAATTAACTATGTGACAAAGGAAATTGCTCTTTCATCATTTGTAATTAGATTACCAAGATGTATAAATGATGAAAGGTCCATATGATTAGTTCCGGATTGAGATGATATGAGACAGTATCAATCCATAAAGGTTTAATCATTAAATATCCCTAGTCATAGTATTATCGAGATTGGACATCGATAATGCGGAATAGACTAGTATTGCACTTGTGCGTGTTATGGGAGCATAACGGCATAGTTCTCATATATTTGGGTATATGATACTAATGCAAGTGTAGTAGGAGGTTGTGTTTTACCGATTGTACGGAAAACAGCTTCGCTCTGGATAGACCCCTCGAAATTCCATTGGTAGTATGACTATGTGTCTATGGAAGTCCGAATCAGGGTAGGTGTATTTGGTCTTAACCTGGGACTTGCACCGCTAATACTTGCGACAATCAATATACTTTGGTTTTGGTCGTCCAGAGCTTTAAGAGGTTCTGTGTACGCTTCTTCTGGGTATATTGAGAATCGTAGTGTATTGGGTGTGATTTCGAGATGGAAGTATCACTTCAGTCATAGTGGAGATGATGATCACGTAGGATATGGAACTGGTGCTCTTATATGCTGCAGCTATCGGGATATTATGACTAGGTCATGTTTATCCGATTATAGAGACTAGTTACCAGAGATCTGATATGTGCTTCGTACGGGGCAGACACATTTCCAGCCCCAGGCCTTGCACATGACATCCGATACTAGATCGATATACACAATACTACGTATACTACGCCTGATATAGATCGTATATTCCTGTAAGGATATTTCTGGATAATTGGGTAGGCATGGCGCTTTGCTAGAAGCCAACCTTGTCTTATAAATAAGTATAAACGTAGTACTAGGTACGTACGTGTTCGGATAGTCCGACGACCGGATTTACTGCCAATATATCCGGGGATCTCATGGGTCGCTTCCCGAAGATTCACCGATGATGTATGACTCGCACTTTATTAATCTGGGATTAATTAGATGAAAGAGAATATTAATATGGGATTAATTACAGAGATATTTTATCTGGGATAAAATATTTATTAAGAGAGAAAACGATTAATTTGGAATTAATCGAGAAAATAATGTATTCGATATATTATACGAAATTTGATTTCGATGCGGAATTGAAATTAGATTTTAATTCGGGCAAACGAGTTAATTTAGAATTAATTCGTTAGCGATGTGAATAGTGATTTTGCTAGGCATAATTATTTAATTACGTCGCAACGGAAAATTCGTTAATTTGGAATTAGCGAACCCGAGCCCGGGAGTGTTTGCAGGCGCACTCGCATTGTGAATTAAAGTGTGGCCCACAAGTCACATCAAGGGTCAAACCACTAGTCACATCAAGCGTCAAATCACTTGTGACTTTGAGTGATGTGATGTCTAGTCACTTTTGATGTGAATAGTTGATGTGGTAGTTGGATGGCATTAATTGTTTTTGGCCTTGACTTTTTGAAAGTTGAATTTGTGTATTAGATACACAATTTCTCCAACAACCAAACTAACACAACTCTCTCTCCCTTCCTCTTCTAGTTTCGGCCATGGTGGCCAATTTTCTTCTTGGTTTTGTTTCTCCATTGCCGAGAATGAGAGAGAACTACATGAATATTTTGTTGCAAAATCAAGAGTGCTAGCACATAAAGGAGTCAACCTAAGGTGATAGGGAACTAATTTCATGAGCATGGAATCACCATTTGCAAAAGCTTGGAGCTTCAAGGATCACCATGACCGAAATCTTTGGAGGACAAAATTACCCACTGCCGAGAGCTTCTAGGAGGAGCACAAGGATTTTTTTCGTCGCATCGCACTACCGATCAATGTGAGAATGATTCCGCTGTACTTCTTGATGTATTCACATGTATTTTCATTGCTTGATTTGATCCTTGTGACCTTATAGAAACCCAACATTGGTATCAGAGCCTAATTGAGCATGAAAATGATTTAGGGTTAAAATTGGGTAAATTTAATTTGAGCATGATTTGATGAAATTGTTTGATTGAGTATGCTTGAATGATGTTTAATTGAAGTTGGATTTGATCAATTTCATGAAAATTTGATTGGATCAATTTTTGCCCAAATCTTAGGCTTGGCCGAATTGGATGAACCCTAGATGTCATGGTGATTTTTGTTGTTTGTTGCCAATTTGCAAGCGAAAAACCCTCACAAATATTAAGCGTTTTTCCTTCCATTGAGTGATTCTTACTCAAGATCCAAGACTGGCATTGGTTTGTTGGCCAAAGTCAATGCCTTTATCCAATAAGGATGTGTTTGAATCACGAGAGCTTTGTTCCATATCGGTGTCTTGTCCAAGTTGTGGTTTGTTGGCCAAAGTCAAGACTACTTCTTGTCCATCGACATTGATTACGAAGCTTTCCATGGTCAATGGGTCACGCTTAACTGGGATCACTAAGTTTGTTGTGCCAAAGCCAAGGCTTAGTTGATTCAGAGGAAAAAGGTTAGGTAATATATTGGATATATTGGCATATATAAGATATATGTTTCGGACTTGGATGTCCACCTACTGGATCTAGGAATTGGATGGGATCCAATTGATCTTAAAGATCTACCTAGTTAATTATCATACAATTTGTTGGATAAAGTCAAGATTGTGTGTTATTTAACGGGATCCTAGCCCACTAGGAAACAAGGTTTCCTGAGTACTCCACAGATGGTTAGAGGCTAGCCGAAAAATAGTGGGAGGCAAGTATTAAATTTACAATATTCGTTTAGTTACTTACCATACGCGCTCATTTCAAATATTTCGTCAAATAAATTAATATATTAGTTGGACTAATATTTAATGTTGTTTTAAATTAAACAGTTGGACTGTATTCAAACTATTTCATTTATAGTTGATTATATAATTGGATTATAGTAATCAATATATTTGAATTAACTAATTTAAATTAATAGTTGATTTTATAATTGGATTATAGTAATCAATATAATTGAATTTAATCAATTAATTATAGTTGATTATATAGTTGGACTATAGTAATCATTATATTAAATTGTACCTAAAATCGTTGATTAAATAGTTGGACTATTAGAATCAAGATAATTGAAAGATTAGTGTTTAAAACATAATCCTGGGTGAAAATGTATTTAAACAGCTTTAATTTTCAAATTGAGAATAAAACCTCAGGATAGTCCTGAGTGACCGAGAAGTTACTTTATTTAATATAGTGACATCTCGAGCCTAAGCCTGGAGTTAAGCAAATAGTAGAGCATGATATTTGGAAGATTCATGTGATGATAACTTAAGTGCTTAATCCATTATGCTTGCCAAATAGACTCCTTAATTTCTTAAATCAAAACTAAGGATTAGATCCTTATAGTATGATAATGAAATTAAAGGATCTTCATAGATCTACTCTTAGATCTTAGAAGTAAAAATTGCAATAGTAAACTCTTGGAGAGTTAATAGCTATGCTCAATGAGACAAAGCCAAAGTTTGCAATATGGCAAGAGGCGCAAGTCGCATCTTATTTCGACATTCTTGAAGGCCAAGGCTTGGCCAAAGGCTTCCGGGGTGTGAAAATGGGCAAAGGCAAAATCATTATAATCTTCTGGGAAGACAAAGGACATATCCCAAAATGTCTGCCTAAACTGTGGCAAACGGGGTCACTGAAGCGTGACTTCCGTAAGGACAAGGCAGACATGAAGGAATTGAAGACGGTGCAAGGCTCTGACTTCAAATATGTTTGTCATAAACATGTTCGCAACTAGTATTAAAATTGGATTTTAAATACTGAGTGTGGTACATAAATATGTACTGATGTGCAGAATCTGCTGACAAGCAGGATACTGACTTCAGTTGAGATTGATCTGCGAATTGAAAACGGGACAATTGTCGCTGTTTTAACCGTAGAAACCTAATTTTAGGAACTACCCTTAGGGTATGTACTTAAATTAGGAAACTGTTACAATGTAACTAGATTGTCTAGAAACATTATCTCTATATCAGGGTTTAACATGTTAAGGGTATACCTTTATATTCTAGAACACTAAAGTGTTTTATTATATAAAGATGATATTGAGATAAACACATTAGATGTGAATAACATCATTTATATTTTGAATATAAATCAATCTCAAACGTATGACATGACAAAAAAATAGCTCAAACTGAATTAATCAGTTGAGACTTATAAGTGGCATTGTTGTCTAGGACACAATTGACAAGACTCGTATATCCACACTTTCGAAGAGTGGGTACTAGGACAGATTTGATTCTATTCAAATAATGTCTACGAATCTAGTTTATTGGGCAAAGCGCCTAAAATACCTTTACTTGGTAAAAGTGCAAGTGCCACCGATCTGTTAGCCCTCGTTCATAGTGACGTAAGTGGGCCTATATCTAGCTATACTAGAGGTGGATATGAATGTTTCGTGACCTTTACGGATTGGCATCGCGTTATGGTTATGTGTTTCTCTAGAAACACAAATCGGAAACTTTTACAGTTTCGACACGAAATAGACAAACAGATCGGCTAAAGTATTAAATCGTCACGGTTAGACCATGATGAAAATACTTAAGCAATAAGTTTCTCAAATACTTTGAAAGAGTATAGTATTCTTTCAATGAGGACTCCTCCCGGAACACGTCAATTTAACTGTGTGTCTGAACTGAGAAACCAAATTTTGTTGGACATGATAAGGTTAATCATGAGTCGCTCTGAGCTACCATTTCCTTCAACGGATACGCATTAACAGTGCAAAACTTATTTTGAATAAGATTCCATAGAAATCTGTTAGACAGACTTCATATTAGATATTAACAGGAAAGAGACTAGGTTTTCTCATTCCTGAGGATTTGGGAATGCTAGGCATAAGTCTAGATGATACCAAACTAGAACCAAAATCGGAAAAGTGCCTAATAATGGTTGTCCTAGGGAAACCATAGTATAGTACTTATACAACTCACTAGAGAACAATGTAATTGTTGCTCGTCATGCGGTCTTCCTAAGAGGAATACCTATATGCAGTGGTAAGTGGGTGGAAAGTAAAACTCGATGAAAATCGGAGTAATACTATTCCAGTCACTGATTCCTTAATGGAACACAGATAGTTCATCAAGGATGAAACTATACCAATAATCTTCGAATACACAAGAACCACGCAAGTCGGAGAGAGTCAGAAAACAACCTGGGGTATGGGTTTCTGATCTCACCTCATAAAGATGTCAATCTTATTGAGGAATACAAACTGACTACGTATGAGGAAGTGATACAAGGTATATCCGAAATGGATTCCATGTATATCAACTAAGTTTGGATACTAGTTGTTGTACCCCAAGGCATTGTGCCTATTGGTACTATATAAGTCTTCAAGGAAGACATACATGGAAGGCAACATACTAACGTACTAAGCTAGGCTTGTAGCGAAAAGGTATCGTTATCAACATTGTGTCGATTACGACGAAACCTTTTACATGTTGCCATGGTTAAATCCATTTGGATAATGCTTACTGATGCTGCATGTTTCATTCATGAAATATGGCAGCTGAATGCCAAAACCACTTTCCTTAAAGGAAACCTTTTGGAGGATGTTTACAACATCCTGACGGTTTTGTCGTACAAAACGAGCAAACAAGGTTTGCAGGTTAATTCAATCCATTGATGGATTGAAGCAAGCATTGCGTTCTTGGAATTATCGTTTTGATGTAATCATAATGGTGTATGATTTAATTCAAAACGATAATGATTCTTTTGTATATAAGAGGGTTAGTGGGAGCGCACTGACAATGAATGTCCTAAGTAATAATGACATATCATTTCTTGGAAATGATATTCCCATAATACAATCGGTGAAAGCTTGGCTTTCATGAAAATTCTCCGTAGAATTCTTGGGAGAAACAACATTTATTCTAGGAATAAAGATCTACTAGGATAGATCTAAAAGTTGTTAATACTCTCCGAGAACTCGTACATTGAGATTAATGTACTCAACCTGGTGTCTCATACGCTTTGAGCATATGGAGTCACAATCAGGCCAATCCAAGTGATAGTCACTGGATTGATGTTAAGAACATCCTTGAGTATCTTAGAGGAACTAAGGATGCCTTCTTATACTATGGAGAAGGAGAACTTGAAGTGACTGGGTTCGCCGTTGCAAGTTTCCTAACCGATAAAACGACTATAAGTCGTAACAAATGTACTATACAAGTTTGAATAACGGAACATTGAGCTGGAAATCTTCCAAGCAAGATACTGTTACCGAATAAACAACAAAAGCGGGTTATTGCTGCAGTTGAGGCAGCAATAGAAGCCATTTTGGTCGATAATAATCCTAATCAGATTAGGAGTAGTTCTGTTAGCAGCTGAGCTAGGCTACAGCATAGGCTAAATAATTAATGGTCTCATCAACGATCCAGATATATACTTCGATTATTCATCTGATTCGTTCGGATCATACATCGTGGTGATGTGATGATCGAATAAATCGCATCAGATGATAATCATGCGAATCCGCTGACGAAAGCCTTTCCTCAGCAGAAGTTTGAACGAACCGTACATAGTTCGGGTGTTGGACACTTAAGTGATTGGCTATAGGCCAAGTGGGAGATTGTTGGACAGTTATGACCCATAGCATCACTATTTGTACAGATCATGGTGTTGTTGTACAAATTAACTATGTGACAAAGGAAATTGCTCTTTCATCATTTGTAATTAGATTACCAAGATGTATAAATGATGAAAGGTCCATATGATTAGTTCCGGATTGAGATGATATGAGACAGTATCAATCCATAAAGGTTTAATCATTAAATATCCCTAGTCGTAGTATTATCGAGATTGGACATCGATAATGCGGAATAGACTAGTATTCCACTTGTGCGTGTTATGGGAGCATAACAACATAGTTCTCATATATTTGGGTATAGGATACTCATGCAAGTGTAGTAGCAGGTTGTGTTTTACCGATGGTACGGAAAATAGCTTCGCTCTAGATAGACCCCTCGGAATTCCATTAGTAGTATGACTATGTGTCTATGGAAGTCCGAATCAGGGTAGGTGTATTTGGTCTTAACCTGAGACTTGCACCGCTAATACTTGCGACAATCAATATACTTTAGTTTTGGTCGTCCAGGGTTTTAACAGGTTCTGTGTACGCCTCTTCTGGGTATATTGAGAATCGTAGTGTATTGGGTGTGATATCGAGATGGAAGTATCACTCCAGTCTTAGTGGAGATGATGATCACGTAGGATATGGAACTGGTGCTCTTATATGCTGCAGCTATCGGGATATTATGACTAGGTCATGTTTATCCGATTATAGAGACTAGTTACCAGAGATCCGATATGTGTTTCGTACGGGGCAGACACATTTCCAGCCCCAGGCCTTGTACGTGACATCTGATACTGGATCGATATACGCAATACTACGTATACTACGCCTGATATAGATCGTATATTCCTGTAAGGATATTTCTGGAGAATTGGGTAGGCATGGCGCTTTGCTAGAAGCCAGCCTTGTCTTGTAAATCGGTATAAATGTAGTACTAGGCACGTACGTGTTCGGATAGTCCGAGGACCGGATTTACTGCCAACATATCCGGGGATCTCATGGGTCACTTCCCGAAGATTCACCGATGACGTATGACTCGCACTTTATTAATCTGGGATTAATTAGATGAGAGAGAATATTAATATGTGATTAATTACAGAGATATTTTATCTGGGATAAAATATTTATTAAGGAGAAAAAATGATTAATTTGGAATTAATCGAGAAAATAATGTATTCGATATATTATACGAAATTGGATTTCGACGCGGAATTGAAATTAGATTTTAATTCGGGCAAACGAGTTAATTTAGAATTAATTCGTTAGCGACGGGAATAGTGATTTTGCTAGGAATAATTATTTAATTACGTCGCAACGGAAAATTCGTTAATTTGGAATTAGCGAACCCGAGCCCGGGAGTGTATGCGGGTGCACTCGCATTGCGAATTAATGTGCGGCCCACAAGTCACATCAAGCGTCAAACCACTAGTCACATCAAGCGTCAAATCAATTGTCACTTTGAGTGATGTGATGTCTAGTCACTTTTGATGTGAATAGTTGATGTGGTAGTTGGATGGCATTAATTGTTTTTGGCCTTGACTTTTTCAAAGTTGAAATTGTGTATTAGATACACAATTTCTCCAACAA
Source organism: Zanthoxylum bungeanum (assembly GCA_019454045.1). Classification (NCBI taxonomy): domain Eukaryota; kingdom Viridiplantae; phylum Streptophyta; class Magnoliopsida; order Sapindales; family Rutaceae; genus Zanthoxylum; species Zanthoxylum bungeanum. The sequence goes on from SKCR01027431.1 coordinate 12,869, forward strand.
CCAAACTAACACAACTCTCTCTCCCTTCCTCTTCTAATTTCGGCCATGGTGGCCAATTTTCTTCTTGGTTTTGTTTCTCCATTGCCGAGAATGAGAAGGAACTACATGAAGATTTTGTTGCAAAATCAAGAGTGCTAGCACACAAATGAGTCATCTTAAGGTGATAGGGAACTAATTTCATGAGCATGGAATCACCATTTGCAAAAGCTTGGAGCTTCAAAGATCACCATGACCGAAATCTTTGGAGGAAAAAATTACCCCACTGCCGAGAGCTTCTAGGAGGAGCACAAGGATTTTGTTCGTCTCATCGCACTACCGATCAATGTGAGTATGATTCCGTCGTACTTCTTGATGTATTCACATGTATTTTCATTGCTTGATTTGATACTTGGGACCTTATAGAAACCCAACATCTAATACTTATACACTTTAATTTAGGAAATTACCGAATGCTCCTACATGTGTAATTTTCATTAACCATTAAACGATTTACGAATAATCATTATCTACGAGTAATTTTAATTATGTGAGACTCTCTAAGTTCAGATATATCTATCACAAAATCCAATTCCATGTCCATAATGTACCCTATCGTAAATTATGATGACCACATATATTCTCGCTGAATTATACAAATCGAGATCTTCACATAGGTATAATCCTTCCATCATAGGTATCCGGATAAATACCAATGACATAGATATAATCGTCAAATCTCATAAGGTATAATCATGTCGACGTATAGATCCGCGATTTTTCAATAACACTCAGAACTCATTTCCGAGTGTACCATGTCTATGGATTTGATAAATCACAATCTTATGAAGTGGATACCTAAATCTTATACGCATGACTGATGGATAGGCAGAGGTCTAACCCAAAAAAGTCGAATGAGCATGAGCATGAGTCCACACCCAATGAATAGGCGGAGGTCTAACCCAAAAAAGTCGAAAACGTGACTGCCATCAAAGTGTGGAGGATAACTCATATATCCATTGTGGTATTTCAAGTCAAATGACCACTATGCTACTCAACTCGAGAAGATTCTTATTGACGCAAACGTACCATCTATTAGGAATCTTCCGTGAGTCGTTCAGTGCTCATTAGCTATGAACACCTACATGTCTATACGAGTTTCCCTAGACTCGCGGCTCACTGAGATAAACCACCAGAATCCATTATTTTGATATACAATATGTACCGGTCTCCCACATTTACTTACAGACCAAGAATGTAAACCTTGACCAAGAACAGTTCAAGAATGATATTGTTATAACATTTCTCAATGTCAATTGCGACGATTTTGTAATTACGTTATAACTTAATCATTCCTAGGTCTTGTACGTCTTTACCATTTAAAAGAAAATATATCGACAAAACTGCATATTTCATGGCAAAATATTATTCATACACGTATTTACAGGAAAATACGTAAAAAAAAATGGCATGTCGAGTACCAACTCCAACACACTGATGCAATATATGTTCGATAATTGCACTGCGATGAGTGTCTGATGACTTCTGTCGCACAGTGCGATGGATTATGTGAATATTTTTGTTGTACAGTGCGATTAGTGTGTGATGACACCCATCGCAATCACACCCAGTAATTGATGTGTAATATTTTATGACGTAATCGTCGCATATCTGTTGCATACATCAAAAAATTATTGAAATATATGTAAACAGTTTTTGTGCTTACAGGAATAATAGATGATTATATGGTTGTGATTAAGATGGTATTTGCTTATTCATGCGAGAGAGAACGGTAATAGTCTTAGAATATGTAAATGGAAAATAAAAAAAAAAATTCAAAAAGACACTATATACAAAGATTTTATTACACAAATTTATAAGTTGCTTTAGAAAAGTCTAGATATTTTTGACATCTCAGTTAAAATATATATTTGCTGATGAATTTAATTAATAGCTATGGTCTTTCTGAACTTGTTGAAATAATCGATGATGAAATAGTTAGAATTGTTATATATTTAAACTCCAGTTTGAGGGCACTCATAGATATATGGATATTTTTATAACGACGACTCTTAAAGTATCGAATGAATGTCCTCTAATGCCGGTACACCAACCTTTCACTTGCGAACCAAGATATGCATATGGGACTTCGTCATATCACTTTTTTCAAGCAACTCAAGAACATGTGTCCTAATTCCATGAAAATTCATCTCTATTTTTCTTTAAACTGTTGAGACGTGGTAAGTTTAAGTTTTAAAACACAAAATTATCAATCTCTAATTAATGAGATTGGTGAGTGTTAAAGTCAGCAAATGAAAAGCAAATGAAAGGACAGGCGCCGAAAGTGGAGTTGAAGAGTTTGGCTGCCAGCATGCAATTTGCTTGCATGATCCAGAGTGCAACGCGTGAAGCAAAACGTGTTGCAACAGTGCACACGTTTTGCTTCACTATAAATTGAGTCCTAAACCATTGCATTTATCATCCCTGAAAATCCCATAAATCCCTAAATGTGTGAAAGTGTAGTGAGAGTGATTGGTGAGAGTTTTTTGTAAAGCTTGTATTGGAAGCTTTGTAATTCTTTTGTGGGTATATAAAAGAAGAGTTTTCTCTCAAATTATCCTCTATTAGTGTGTGTTTATTCACAACAAGTGGTATCAGAGCTACGGTTCCACGGAGGGATCCCGAAATTCAGTAACGAAGTTTCGGTTCGGAAAGTCGATTCCGACGAAAGTTGTCGAAAATCGATTTTGAGCATATCATCGGACTTTTCACGGCGAGACGAGCTCGGTGATATTTTCCGGCAATCGAACGGAGGTCGGACGAAGCCGCACGCGCCGCACGCGCCGGTCAGTAGCTTCTTCACGCGCTCCACGCGCAGAACGCGCCGCACGCGCAAACCCAACGAAGAAGACGCCCACGACAGCGCCCAGTCAGCGCACGTCAGCGCACAGTCAGCACACAGTCAGCGCCACGTCAGCGCACAGTCAGCAGCCAGTCATCCGCCACGTCAGCGCCACGTCAGCGCACAGTCAGCAGTCCCGTCAGCTGCCACGTCAGCGGTGCCTGGTAAATTTCAGATAGGTCCCTGAACTTTCTAAAATTACAGTTTAGCCCTATACTTTCAGAATTTCAATTTAGTCCCTGAACTTTTTGGAAATTTCAATTTAGTCCCTGAACTTTTCCGTAATTTCACTTTGGCCCCTGAACTTTCGGAAATTGCACTTTGACCCATGTAATTTCTGGAATTTGTAATTTGGTCCCTGTGTCGGATTTTGACAAACGAAGTGTCATTTCCACCATTTTCGACCATTCCGGACGCAACGGTGAGGTCCGTTTTTTGAAATTCTGCTTAGAATTTTTATGATGGAGGGGAGCAACGGAAAAATGATTTTGTTAACCAGTACAAACTATTTCACATGGAGAGGAAGGATGAAAGACCTTCTGTATGTGAAGGACTATGATGGATCGGTATTTCTGGAGGAGAAACCAGAAGGAATGACCGATGGAAAGTGGGCTAATCTTCACCAGAAAACATGCAGTACTATTCGTCAGTGGATCGACGATAGTATCGTGAACCATGTCAGTGAAGAGATAAATGCACGTGTCTTATGGAGAAAGCTGGAGGAGCTTTTTCGAGCAAAGACTGGAAAAACAAGCTGTACTACATCAAGAAGATGATGGGTTTGAAATACCAGGAAGGTACAGCTGCTGTGGCGGACCATATCAACGATTTCCTCGGAACCATGAAGGAATTGTCTGGATTGGGCATAGACTTCGGAGATGAGGTAAATGGCTTAATACTCCTTAATACGTTACCAGAATCTTGGGAAACGTTCAGATCTACGGTGATCAATTCAGCCGCAGATGGGAAAGTCACTATGGAGATGGCAAAGACCAGGATCTTCGAGGAAGAAAAGAGGACGAGAATGCAGGAGTCAGCATCAGCCTCAACCTCAGAAGCTCTAGTGACAGAGAAGAACACCAGAAGGGGGAGGAGTAAAAGCCGAGGCCCAGGGAGATCAGACAAGAACCGAGGTAAATCAAGAACTAGAGATATTGAGTGCTATCACTGTAAAAAGAAAGGCCATATGAAGAGGGATTGTTACAAACTGAAGAACGAGCAGTCCAGGAGAGATGGTGACTCTAATCAAGAAAGAGTTGCTACTACCACCGAGAAAACCTCCAAAGAATTTTGCATAATGTATGAAGAAGATGTTGTGAATCTTGCCAGCCACGAGACCAGTTGGGTGATAGATAGTGGCGCATCCATACACGCCACATCTCGCAGAGACTTCTTTTCATCTTACACACCAGGGGACTATGGTGCTGTAAGGATGGGGAATGACGGACAGTCCAAAGCCGTCGGTATTGGAGACATCTGCCTTGAAACAGAGAACGGGACAAGGCTAGTGTTGAAGGGAGTCAAGCACATCCCAGATATCCGGTTAAACCTGATCTCAACAGGCAAGCTGGATGATGAAGGTTTCTGCAGCACCTTTAGTGACGGATGCTGGAAGCTCACTAAAGGATCAATGGTCGTGGCACGAGGTAAGAAAGATTCAACTTGTATTTGATGCATGCTAAGCTTTCAAATAGTAGCATAAATACAGTCAACAGCAATGAGGCAGCCGAGCTATGGCATAAAAAGCTCGGTCACATGAGCCAAACAGGGATGGAGATACTACGCAGGCGGAATGTTCTTCGGAATTGAAGAACTCACACTTACGGAAGTGTGAACACTGCATGGCTGGAAAGCAGAACAGAGTATCCTTCCAGAGCTCCCCGCCTCAACGGAAACCGGAGGTACTAGATCTCATACATTCAGATGTATGCGGTCCGATGCAGACACGAACACTGGGGGTCACTGTATTTTGTGACATTCATTGATGATCATTCAAGGAAGATCTGGGCATACACCTTGAAGAGAAAAGATCAAGTGCTGGGAGTGTTCAAGGAATTTCATGCCTTGGTGGAGAGAGAAACCGGCAAGAAACTGAAGTGCATCAGAACAGATAACGGTGGAGAATACAGAGGTCCGTTTGATCAGTACTGCAAGACGCAGGGAATCCGACATCAAACGACACCTCCGAAGACACCTCAGCTGAATGGCCTAGCTGAGAGGATGAACAGAACCTTGTGCGAGAGGATCAGAAGCTTGCTGTCACAAGCCAAGCTGCCGAAGACATTCTGGGGGGAGGCACTCATCACAGCAGTACATGTTTTGAACATGTCCCCAGCGGTCGCACTGAAAGGTAATGTTCCTAACCAAGCTTGGACAGGTAAAGAAGTGTCATACGAACACTTGCATGTCTTTGGGTGCAAAGCTTTTGTACACATCCCAAAGGACGAGAGATCCAAGCTTGATGCAAAGACGCGACAGTGTGTCTTTATTGGCTATGGTCAGGATGATTTCGGCTACAAACTGTATGATCCTGTGGAGAAGAAGATTGTCAGAAGCCGAGATGTTGTCTTTGTTGAAGACCAGACCATAGAAGATATCAGAAAGGAGATGAAGACAATGCCCCAGCAATACAGAAATGTGAATCCAGAACCTCATACACCGGTGCCAGTACGAGTTGAAGATGAGGTTCCCAGACATGAGGGTACAGGTGATGAAGCTCCCAGAGATGATGATCATGATCAACCACCAGTACCAGAAGTTCCACCAACAGTTCCACAGAGAAGGTCTGACAGAGAGAGGCGACCTTCAACCAAATACTCTGCATATGAGTATGTGCTGCTTACTGACGGGGGAGAACCCGAGAGCTACAGGAGGCTGTGGAAACAGAAGGACAGAGAAAAGTGGGAGGAAGCCATGCAAGATGAGATGAAATCTTTGCATGACAATCACACTTTTGAGTTGGTGAAATTGCCAAGAGGCAAAAGGGCTTTGAAGAACAAATGGGTGTACAGGGTGAAGCAACAGGAGCATACTTCACAACCCCGGTACAAAGCCAGACTAGTTGTCAAGGGATTCAATCAGAGGAAAGGCATTGACTTCGATGAAATCTTCTCTCCAGTTGTGAAGATGTCATCCATCAGAGTGGTACTCAGCTTAGCAGCAAGCCTCGACCTGGAAGTTGAGCAGATGGATGTCAAGACCGCATTTCTTCACGGAGATCTGGAAGAAGAAATTTACATGGAGCAACCAGAAGGCTTCAGAGTCAGCGGGAAAGAGGACTATGTGTGCAGACTCAGGAAAAGCCTCTACGGTTTGAAACAGGCACCGAGACAGTGGTACGTGAAGTTTGAGTCAGTTATGGGGGAGCAGGGATACAAGAAGACCACTTCAGACCATTGTGTTTTCGTTCAGAAGTTTTCTGACGATGACTTTATCATCTTACTGTTATATGTAGATGATATGTTGATAGTTGGCAGGAATCAATCGAGGATTGATAATTTGAAGCAGCAACTGAGTAAGTCTTTTGAGATGAAAGACTTGGGGCCAGCTAAACAGATTCTTGGCATCAGGATCGGTCGTGATCGGAAAGCCAGAAGTTATACTTGTCACAGGAGGAGTACATCGAGAAGGTACTTCAGAGATTCCAGATGGACAAGGCTAAAGCGGTTAGCACTCCTCTTGCTACCCACTTTAGATTGAGTACGAGACAGAGTCCCTCTACTGAGACAGAGAAGGAGGAAATGAAACAGGTTCCATACACCTCAGCAGGGAAGTCTTATGTATGCCATGGTGTGCACGAGGCCAGACTTAGCACACGCAGTTGGATTGGTCAGCCGGTTTATGTCAAACCCAGGACGGGAACACTGGAATGCGATCAAATGGATTATGCGGTATCTTCGAGGCACATCCAAGATGAGATTGTTTTGGAAGCAGCGACAAACCAGTGTTGATGGGCTACACCGATTCAGATATGGCAGGAGATGTGGATACCCGAAAGTCTACTTCGGGGTATCTGATTACTCTCTCAGGAGGAGCTGTGGCATGGCAGTCTAGGTTGCAGAGGTGTGTTGCACTTTCTACAACAGAGGCAGAATTCATTGCAGCGACAGAAGCTTGCAAGGAATTGCTGTGGATGAAGACATTCGTCCAGGAATTGGGTTTCAAGCAGGAGAAGTACATTTTGTACTGCGATAGCCAGAGTGCTATCTATCTCGGTAAAAATTCCACATTTCATTCGAGGTCAAAACATATCGATGTGAGGTATCACTGGATACGGGACGTCCTGAGCTCAAGGCTGTTAGAACTCAGGAAAATTCACACCGACGACAACGGTGCCGATATGTTCACGAAGGTTTTACCGAAGGAGAAGCTTGAAATCTGTCGTGCCATAGCCGGAATGACAAAACTCTCCACATAGTCAGAGTGGGGAGATTCAGAGAACTACGACTGGCTTGATCCCAACTCAGGGTACGTAGGCAGTCATACAGATGCAGCCAGGGGAGGATCCTTTGGAGGATCCGGTTTGGATGATTAATGGTCGGCTCAGATTTTGAGGAAATCTTCACCGAGGGGGAGATTTGTTGAAGTCAGCAAAGAAAGCAAATGAAAGGACAAGGCGCGAAAAGTGGAGTTGAAGAGTTTGGCTGCAAGCATGCAATTTGCTGCATGACAGAGTGCAACGCGTGAAGCAAAACGTGTTGCACAGTGCAAACGTTTTGCTTCACTATAAATTGAGTCCTAAACCATTGCATTTATCATCCCTGAAAATCCCATAAATCCCTAAATGTGTGAAAGTGTAGTGAGAGTGATTGGTGAGAGTTTTTTGTAAAGCTTGTATTGGAAGCTTTGTAATTCTTTTGTGGGTATATAAAAGAAGAGTTTTCTCTCAAATTATCCTCTATTAGTGTGTGTTTATTCACAACAGTGAGGATATGAGGCAATTTGATGAATTTGTAGAAATTGATTGTCTTCAGGCTGTCACTTTAAGGCGCCTTTGCAATAACATCTTTACTACATATTATCCCCTTATGTGCATGCCTCCAATTTTACCGTCAGATGCATCTTGTCTAGATTCTTTATATGTTATAGTGTAATTGGAATTTTTGAAGAAAAGCATTTTAATGAAAAGATGGTGATGCAGAGGGCATTAGGCATAATAGCTATTACGCATAAGTTTGAATTTAGGGTGGTCAGGTCGTCGACGACATTATTCGAATGAATTGTACTAATCTCATTGTAGCTTTATAGAATCATATCTAAGTTGATCATTTTATTTGTAAGAAATATTAGACTTTTCTCATAATGTTTATGACACCGGACTTCATTTTGATTGGATGATTGATATGTTTTTTAAATATGTATATGATTGATAAAAAAAAATCTAGAAATTTATACATTTGACACAGACACTGAAACTGTGCAGTAGAGTACGATAAACGTGCAACACTATGTGGCACGTTCATTGCACACTGTCATAAACATTACGAGAGGATGGTGTTGTAAATCTAATTAAGCATAATACTATTACTCATAAATTTGAATTTAGGGTGGCCAAGTCATCGATGACACTATTTGAAGTAATTTTACCAAATCTCATTGTACCTTCATAAAATCATATCTAAGTTGATCATTTTATTTGTAAGAAATATTAAACTTTTCTCGTAATTTTTATGGCCCTGGACTTCATTTTGATTAGATGATTGATAAGTTTATTAAGTATGTATATGATTTGATAAAAATCTAGAAATCTACACATTTGACACAGACACTGTGAAACTGTGTGGCAGAGTGCAATGAACGTACAACAGTGTGTGGCAGAAGTTGTCACAATATATCAATTAACTATTGCTTATCACTTATCTGAGTATGACAGATGCATTTGGTGTGCGAGAGTAGTGTGACAGATACATGTCGCACTGGTATTGCATTCTTGTAGCACACCTATTACACGATTTCACAGTAAATGTCAAGTGCGTAGATTTTCATATATCCAGTTTTGTATTAGGATTTCTAAAAAAATCTAAATAAATTTTACATATTTTCATATTACTAATAATAAAATTTCAGACAATATTACACTATCTTATTACTAAACAAATCTAAGCAATTTTTCCGCATAAAGTATTCCCCACGTTCCGAATCAAACTGAGGCAACTAATTGTATATCCTATACAAAATAAATACGACTACAAATACATCACAATCACTACTTGTAGTCCTTTATTGTGGGGCACCTTCTGCAACCCGTATCATGTTCTAGCTTGTAGCACTATCTATTTCAGGTCGGGAAATAGTGAAGCCATTTTGATTAAACCAAATTGGGAGAATTTTTTTTTTTTTTTTTTGATTAAACTAAATTGGGAGAATCTTCTTCAGTAGTTGGAGCTCCGAATAAATTTCTCTGTCGAAATAGTCTCCATTCTATGAATCAAAAATCCAGATTTTACATACGTTGGCAATCACTTATATCATGACCCAATGTTCACCATTTGTTGGGTTTCTACTATAGTCCCAAGATCATTCAAGCAATGAAAACAATGTGAATACAATAAAGAAGTATGGCGGAATCATACTTACAATAAACGGATTTGCGATGCGATGACAACAAAAATTCTGCTCCAAGCTTCTTCTTTGTTGGTTTCGGTCAAGGTCCTCTTTGTGCTCCATGGATGATCTTCAAGCTCCAAGCTTTGAGAATGGATTCCATGCTCAAGGGTTTGTTTCTCTATCACCTTTGGATGACCCTTGATGTGCTAGCTTTGGAGAAAATTGCAACAAAATTCCCCTATTCTTCACCTTGTTGCTCTCGGCATTTGGCAAGAAATATAGAGTGAAATGGCCCTTGGCCGTGAGGTAGGAGAAGGGAGAGAGAGAGAATGAGTTGGTTGTTGTATTGTGTTTTGATTTCAAAAATCAAATATATATCTCTTTTTCCAAAAATTGTACAAGGCATTTAAGCCTTCAACCACCCCCATCAATCACAAGTGACTTACATCACATCACTAAAAGTGACAAGACATCCATCACTTGAATGACTAATGATGTGACGCGTGATGTGACTTGTTGGCCCCACTTGATTCTAAATGCGAGTGGGCCCGCAAACACTCCAGGGCTCGGGTTCGTTAATTCTGAATTAACGAATTTTCCGTTGCGACGTAATTAAATTAAATTTAATTAAATAATTATGCCTAGCAAAATTACTATTCACGTTGCTAGCGAATTAATTCTAAATTAACTCGTTCGCCCGAATTAAAATCTAATTTCAATTCCGCGTCGAAATCTAATTTCGTTTAATATATCGAATATATTATTTTATCGATTAATTCCAAATTAATCGTTCTCTCTCTTTAAATAATATTTTATCCTAGATAAAATATCTCCGTAATTAATCCTAGATTAATTTTCCCTCTTTATTAATTAATTCCAGATTAATAATGTGCGAGTCATACGTCATCGGTGAATCTTCGGGAAGCGACCCATGAGATCCCTGGATATGTTGGCAGTAAATCTGGTCGCCGGACTATCCGAACACGTACGTACCTAGTACTACGTTTTTACCGATTTACAAGACATGGTTGGCTTCTAGCAAAGCACCGTGCCTACCCAATTCTCCATAAATATTCTTAAAGGAATATGTGATCTATATCAAGCGTAGTATACGTCGTATAGCGTATTGCGATCCAATATCGGATGTCACGTGCTAGGCCTGAGGCTGGAATTGTGTCTGCCCCATACGAAGCACATATCGGATCTCTGGTAACTAGTCTCTATAATCGGATAAACATGACCTAGTCATAATATCCCGATAGCTACAGCATATAAGAGCACTAGTTCTGTATCCTACGTGATCATCATCTCCACTATGACTGGAGTGATACTTCAATCTTGACATCACACCCAATACACTACGATTCTCAATATACCCAGAAGAGACGTACACAGAACCGATTAAAGCCCTGGACGACCAAAACCAAAGTACATTGATTGCCGCAAGTATTAGCGGTGCAAGTCTCAGGTTAAGACCAAATACATCTACCCTGATTCGGACTTCCATAGACATATAGTCATACTACCAATGGAATTCTGATTGGTCTATCCAGAACGAAGTTGTTTCCGTACCATCGGTAAACACAACCTCCTATTACACTTACATGAGTATCCAATACCCAAATATATGAGAACTATGCCGTTATGCTCCCACAACGCGTACAAGTGCAATACTAGTTTATTCCGCATTATCGATGTCCAATCTCGATAATACTCCGACTAGGGATGTTTTAATGATTAAACCTTCATGGATTGATACTGTCTCATATCTTATCAATCTAGAACTAATCATATGGACTTTTATCATTTATATATCCCGGTAATCTAATTACAAATGATAAAAGAGCAATTTCCTTTGTCACATAGTTAATTTGTACAACAACACAATGTTCTGTAAAAATAGTGATGCTATGGATCATAATTGTCCAACAATCTCCCACTTGGCCTATAGCCAATCACTCAAATGTCATACACTTAAACTATGTACGGTTCGCTCAAACTTCTGCTGAGAAAATACTTTCGTCAGCGGATTTGCAAAGTTATCATCTGATGCGATTTATTCGATCATCACATCGCCACGATGTATGATCCGAACGAATCAGATGAACAGTTGAAGTGTATACATGGATCATTGATGAGACCATTGTTGGACAATTATGACCCATAGCGTCACTATTTGTACAGATAATGCTGTTGTTGTACAAATTAACTATGTGACAAAGGAGATTGCTCTCTTATCATTTGTGATTAGATCACCAAGATGTATAAATGATAGGAGGTCTTTATGATTTGTTCCTGGATTGAGAATGATATGAGACAGTATCAGTCCACGAAGGATAAATCATTAAATATCCCTAGTCAGAGTATTATCAAGATTGGACATCGATAAATACGTAAAAGACTACTATTACACTTGTGCGCGTTGTGAGGGCACAACGACATAGTTCTCATATATTTGGGTATAGGATACTCATGCAAGTGTAATAGGAGGTTGTGTTTTACCGATGGTTCGGGAAACAGCTTTGCACTGGATAAACCCCCTCGGAATTCCATTGGTAGTATGACTATGTGTCTATGGAAGTCTGAAATCAGGGTAGGTGTATTTGGTCTTAACCTGAGACTTGCACCGCTAATACTTGCGACAATCAATATACTTTGGTTGTGGTCGTCCAGGGCTTTAACAGGTTCTGTGTACGCCTCTGCTAGGTATATTGAGAATCGTAGTGTGTTGGGTGTGATGTCGAGATGGAAGTATCACTCTAGTCATAGTGGAGATGATGGTCACGTAGGATACGGAACTGGTTCTTTTATATGCTCGAGCTATCGGGATAATATGACTAGGTCATGATTATCCGATTATAGAGACTAGTTACCATATATCCGATATGTGTTTCGTACGGGGCATACACAATTCCAGCCCCAGGCCTAGCACGTGACATCCGATACTGGATCGACATACACAATACTACGTATACTACGCCTGATATAGATCGCTTATTCTTGTAAGCATGTTTCTGGAGAATTGGGTAGGCATGGCGTTTTGGTAGAAGCCAACCTTGTCTTGTAAATCGGTACAAACGTAGTACGAGGTACTTACGTGTTCAGATAGTCTGACGACTGAATTTACTGCCAACATATCGATTTAGGAATTGGGAATATTGATTTATGATTTGATTGGATTGAATTCGGAATTGATTTGAAAATCCCTACTAAAGCCGAGAGTTAGATAAGCCCTAATGTCTTGGTGATTTTTGATTTTAATCATTGGATGAGTTGGAATCAATTGGAAATGATGATTTAATGTTTAATTGGATTTAATTGGATTGAATTTGAATTGGACATAAAATCCCCTCCAAAGCCGAGACATATAAAGCATGTATTGGGTTTGATTTTTTGATTAAATTGTATTGGACACTATTTGATGTTAATGAGCATGATTAATTAGACAAATTTGTGTTTTGGAAATATTGATTTGGGTAATTAATTGTTTAATACACTTTAGGTAATTTAATTGAGAAATTTGGAATTTTTGGAATTAAATTATTTGGGATTAAATTGGATTTGGGCTTGTATTGTTGTAAATGGGCTAATTGGGCTTGGTTGTACCAAGTTGGGTTTAGGCTAAATTGGTTGGATCCAATTGGGCCCAAAACCGCTTCCATAAAGCCCAAATGCGACTAATGGACCTTTAAAGTTTAATTGGGCCTAATGGGCCTAAATTGATTTCTGGGCTTATGGGGTAACTCCTTGATTGGGCTTTGGTTGCCGAAGCCCACGCCTTAAAGAAATTAATTAAAAGCCCATTGGACTTTAATTAAATTGACGTTGGACGTTAATCGGGCTTTGAGACCCGTAACGATTAAATTTGGAATTTAAATCGTAAAGGTTCGTTAAATAAAATGTAGTATTTAATTTGGAATTAAATAGCAAATTAGTATTAAATACAAATTGAATTGGATTAATTTTGTAGTTTAATTTAATTCCAGAATTCGTATTTTGAGTACTTATTCGCAAAACGAGTTTGACTCGCGCAAAATCAAATCGTTGTTTGAACATTGGATGGTCATTAATTATCAGATTAATTAATTTGATTAGATTGATTGATAACATGCTTGAGTGAATACATGGTTGCGATGCATGAATAATGTATATCGGATGGATATTAGATGGGTGAGGCAATTTTAGAAATTGTTGTAATAAATTTGGAATTTATTAATTGGACCTGCGTGTCCAACCTTATTACCTCCTTACTCTTTGTATTCTCTTCTCACCTATTCCCCTCAATGTAAAATGAGGTTTCTTTAGAAGTGTAGTGTAACGGGTAGAAGCAATACATGTGCTAGCGGGAGAGAGGAAAGAGAGAGATTTGATCTAGGATCAATGTGTTAAGTATCCATCCGCATATCATTATTACTTTATTTATACGGGCTTTATTATGTATTTAGAATGCATGTTTAAGGGTGTATGATGATGAGACCTTAACAAAGATAATAAATTTGTTGCCAATTTGCAAGCGAAAAACCCTCACAAATATTAAGCGTTTTTCCTTCCATTGAGTGATTCTTACTCAAGATCCAAGACTGGCATTGGTTTGTTGGCCAAAGTCAATGCCTTTATCCATCAAGGATGTGTTTGAATCACGAGAGCTTTGTTCCATATCGGTGTCTTGTCCAAGTTGTGGTTTGTTGGCCAAAGTCAAGACCTCTTCTTGTCCATCGACATTGATTACGAAGCTTTCCATGGTCAATGGGTCACGCTTAACTGGGATCACTAAGTTTGTTGTGCCAAAGCCAAGGCTTAGTTGATTCAGAGGAAAAAGGTTAGGCAATATATTGGATATATTGGCATATATAAGATATATGTTTCGGACTTGGATGTCCCCCTACTGGATATAGGAATTGGATTGGATCCAATTAATCTTAGAGATCTACCTAGTTAATTATCATACAATTTGTTGGCCAAAGTCAAGATTGTGTGATATTTAACGGGATCCTAGCCCGCTAGGAAACACGGTTTCCCGAGTACTCGACAGAGGGTTAGAGGTTCGCCGAAAAATAGTGGGAGGCAAGTATTAAATTTGCAATATTGGTTTAATTACTTGCCATACGCGCTCAATCACAAATATCATTCGTCAAATAAATTAAATGTTAGTTGGACTAATATTTAAATCGTTGTTTTAATTAACAGTTGGATTGTTGTAGGCACTGCATTTTTGCACATAAGTCCCTATGATGAGTCTCATTTAGAGGCAGCACCTTTTATGTCACGGGAGCCGCGGGAAACGGACGTCGGAAGGGGAAATTCAGAATAAGTATGTCATCAAGTTCATTTCACAAGTTCACTATTTTCGTTCGTGCTGCGTTTGTTACCACGTTCGAACGTCAAACAGATTGCGGGCATTCGTGCAGCGTTCGAAGAGGCGTTCGAACGGTGTCGGTATTTCTGGTTTTGCTGCTAGCCTCACACCCAAGCCCAATTAGCCCACCAAAGCCCATTAAATATTAATTAAATCATATACCATATTAAATGAAATATTAATTAAATCATATACCAAATTAAATAAAACATTAAATAAAATCATGCCTAATTAAAATCAATCAACCAATATTATTCCTAATTTAAAGATATTGACTTCCTAATCTAAACCAATCTTGTCTCCATCAAATCTTTGACTTTCCTGGCTCAACACTAAATCAAATCCCTTCCTTGTGAGACAAGGAGAAGCCCTAGCCCTTCTCTATATAAACAACCCCTAACCAAGACATGCATCCCCCTAGCTCATACACATAACTCACACGAAAATCACAACAAAAAAGCCCTAGACATTACACGCAAATCACAAGAAAGAAGCAACAAAATTTCTCTCCATCTCCTCCACTCTCACCACCGAATACCATCCCTTAGACAGCCCTAATCCACACCAAAATAAGCCTCAAATACAGTCCTTAAAGTCCTTAAAACAGTAACATAAAAAACTGCACTTATAATCCCTAAAATACTCACAAAAACTGTACCAGAAAACTGCACCTTAAACCCCTTAATAACCGAAAAAACAGTAGCCTAAAACACCAAAAACAGTGACCAAAATATGGAAACATACGGCAGCGAAACGGCAGCAAAACAGAGTCCAAATAGTAAGCAAAACAGCAAAACAGTGAGCTAAGACGCTAAACCAGTGAACCGGAGAAGTTGAGGAGCTTTACCCTTCCGATCTCCGTGAAACGAAAGTCCGAAAGTCGGCAAGAAAGGTTAGACCTGAGGGTATTTTCCACATTCGTTTTCTGTTTTATTTTTATTATTTATTGAGTATAGTTCGCATGATTATTATGTTAAAATGCATGTTGTGGCCATTGAGTAGATAAATATGCATGTATTACAAAATATTGTATGTTGTGGCCTTGGAATAAAATAAAAGATGTGTCAACTCTCGCGGTATATCGGATGGAAACCCGGACATAAATTTCATAGCCGATTCCGAATGGACGGTAGTATGATCTGTACTCGGGATACAACTCCACGTACAGCTTGAGTAAACGGCACCTTCTTTTTTTTATATTGCTTTGATTTATTTATTTTTCGTCATTTGAATTCCGCATGTTACTTTTTTATGCATGATGCGATCGAGCACATGGGCTTAGTAAGTCGGATTAAAGGTCCCCTATTTGGAGGGGTTAAAACCCTTTACCACGATGCTTTGCCCCGCCGGTTGATGTGTGTTCGGTTGAATGTAAGAAATATTCAATCGGGCATACTAAGTTTGATATTATTGTATTTATTCTTTGTATGCATGATACGATCGAGTGCATGGGCTTAGTAAGTCGAATTAAATGTCCCCTATTTGGAGGGGTTAAAATCCTTTACCATGATGGTTTGCCGCGCCGATTGGTGTATACTCGATTGGATGCGAGATGAGTTCAATCGGATACGTGAGGTCCCACATTGTGGATTTGTTTATCTATGAATGTGTTGCATGCATCAGGTATGGTTCCGTTCGAACGCGTTCTCAAATGCCACACGAACGTGAACCTGCTGTTTACCATTCGAACGCTTTCTCGAACGCTACGTGAACGCGTTCTCGAACGCTACGCCAACGCGCACGCATTTTCTTAGTGTTTCATGCATCGGGCCTGGTTCCGTTCGAACGCGTTCTCGAACGCTATATGAACGCAAAACTTATGTTTACCGTTCGAACGCGTTCTCGAACGCTATGCGAACGCGCACACATTTTCTTAGTTTCATCATGTATCAGGTCTGGTTTCGTTCGAACGCGTTATCAAACGCAACGCGAACGCGTACGCATTTTCTTAGTCTTTCATGCATCAGGTCTGGCTCCGTTCAAACGTGTTCTCGAACGCTATACGAACGCGAACCTTCTGTTTACCGTTTGAACGCTTTCTCGAACGCTACGCGAACGCGCACCCACTAAACTGAGTTATTTTCATCAGATTTCGTACATAATTGTCCCTACTAGCTATTCCTTCGTATGATGAACCTGATTGTTTCTATGCATTATGCAAGATTGTGTAGGTGTCGTTCATCTGTATTCCCCACATGTATGAGTATAATGTGTTTATTAACTTGTATGATTGACGTATGTTAATCTTTATGTATGCAAATTGAGACAGAGATTACATGCAAATAGGCTGCATGCAAATTCGGATATGTGTTACATGTAAATTTAGATGAACTTGTTCATCAATGCATGTGAACTTAGAAGCATGATACTCTTGGAAATAAGTGTTACTTAATATTGATTAAATTATTACACAAATCTTTTCATTACAAGTGACATAAGTAAGGGACCATTCCGAACCCAACGGTTTGAGGTCTTCCCTTGCGAGGGGTGAGTGCGGCCTTAAATCTCATTTTCCCGGTTCACACCGGGTGGCGACTCCATTATTCTCCGGTTTAGTCCCCTGCGGGCTACTCCGTACTCCCAACCGGGCCGCGAGCCCGGAACAGCATGCGTCGCCCAGTTCCTGTGTCCCACAACTGTATTCAAACAAATAAATTATAGTTGATTAAATAGTTGGACTAGAATAATCATTATAATAAATAGTACCTAAATCGTTGATTAAATACTTAGACTATTAAAATCAAGAAAATTGAAAGATTGGTATTTAAAACATAATCCTAGGGAAAAAGTATTTAAATGGTTTAATTTTCAAATTGAAAGTTAGTTTATTTGATAAAAATAACATATTAGGCCTAAGCCCGGAGTTAAGCAAATAGTAGAGCATAATCTTTGGAAGATTAATGTGATGATAACTTTAGTGCTTAATCCATTAAGCTTGTCGCAGTAGACTCCTTAATTTCTTTGTCAGAACTAAGGATTAGATACTTAAAGTATGATAATGAAATTGAAGGATCTTAATAGGTCTATTATTAGATCTTAGAAGTACTACAAATTGCAATAGTAAACTCTTGGAGGGTTAATGACTATTCTCAATGAGATAAAGTCAAAATTTGCAATAAGGCAAGTAGGGCTAGTCGCACCTTACTTCGATATTCTATAAGGCCAAGGCTTGGCCAAAGAATTCTGGAATGTGGAAAAGGGCAAAGGCAAACTCATTACAATCTTCTGGGAAGATAAATGACATATCCCAAAATGTCTGCCTAAATTGTGGCAAACGGGATCGCGGAAGCGTGATTGCCGTTTGGACAAAGCAGACATGAAGGAATTGAAGACGAGCAAGGCTCTGACTTCAAATATGTTTGTCATAAATATGTTCATTACTGGTATTAAAATTGGATTTTAAATACTTAGTGTGGTACATAAATATATACTGGTGTTCAGAATCTACTTTGAGCAGGATACTGACTTCTATAGAGATTTATCTGCGAATTGGAAACGGGACGAAAATCGCTGTTTCAACCGTAGATACCTAAGTTTAGGAGGTACCCTTCGGGTATGTACCTAAATTTGGAAACTGTTATAATATAACTAGTTTGACTAGAAATATTATCTCTATATCAGTGTTTAACCCGCTGCGGGTGAACCTTTATATTCTAGAACACTAAAGTGTTTTATTATATAAAGATGATATTGAGATAAACACATTAGATATGAACATCATTATTTATATTTTGAATATAAATAAATCTCAAACATATAAAATGACAAACAAATAGCTCAAACTGATTTGATCAGAAGAAACATATTGTGGCATTGTTGTCTGGGACACAATTAAAAAAAGAATCGTATATCCACACTTTTGCAGAGTGGGTACTCGGACTGATTTGATTCTATTCAAATAAAGTCTATGAATCTAGTTAATTGGGTAAAGTTTCTAAAACACCTTTACTTGGTAAAAGTGTAAATGCCACCGATCTGTTAGCCCTAGTTCATAGTGAAGCAAGTGGGCCCGTGTCTAGCTAGGCTAGATGTGGATATAAATATTTCGTGACCTTTATGGATGTGGCATCACGTTATGGTCATGTGTCTCTTTTGAAGAACACAAATCGGAAACTTTTATAGTTTCGACACAAAATAGACAAACAGATCGGCTATAGTATTAAATCGTTACGGTTAGACCATGATGAAAATACTTAAGCAATAAGTTTCTAAAAATACTTGAAAGAGTATAGTATTCTTTCAATTAGGACTCCTTCCGGAACATGTCAATTTGACGGGGGTCCGAACTGAGTAACCGAATTTTATTGGACATGATAAGGTTAATCATGAGTCGCTCTGAGCTACCATTCCTTCAACGGATAAGCATTTACAGTGCATAACTTATTTTGAATAAGGTTCCATAAAAATCTGTTTCACAGATTTCATATTAGATATGAACAGGAAAAAAACCAGGTTTCTCATTCCTGATTATTTGGGATGCTAGGCATACATTTGGATGATACCAAACTAGAACCCAAATTGGATAAGTACCTAAAGTAGGTTATCCTAGGGATACCAAAGTATAGTACTTATACATCTCACAAGAGAACAATTTAATTGTTGCTCGCCATGTGGTTTTCCTAAGAGGAATACCGATATACAGTGGTAAGTGGGAGGATAGTAAAACTCGAAGAAAATCGGAGTAATACTGTTCAAGACACCAAGTCCTTAATGGAACACTAATAGTTCATCAAGGATAAAACTATACCAATAATCTTCGAATACACAAGAATCGCGTATGTCGGAGAGATTCAGAAAACAACCTAGGGTATGGGTTTCTGATCTCACCTCATAAAGATGTCAATCTTTTGAGGAACACCAACTGACTACGTATGAGGAAGTGATACAAGGTATCGACTCCCTATTATGGCAAAGTGCCATGAGTCTGAAATGGATTCCACATTGTGGATTTGTTTGTCTATGAATGTGTTGCATGCATCAGGTCTGGTTCCGTTCGAACGCGTTCTCAAACACCACACGAACATGAACCTGCTGTTTACCGTTCGAACGCGTTCTCGAACGCTACAGGAACGCGCACGTATTTTCTTAGTGTTTCATGCATCGGGCCTGGTTCCGTTAGAACGCGTTCTCGAACTCTATACGAACTCGAACCTTCTATTTACCGATCGAATGCGTTCTCGAACGCTACGCGAACGCGCACGCATTTTCTTAGTTTCATCATGCATCAGGTCTGGTTCCGTTCGAACGCGTTCTCAAACGCCACGCGAACGCGTACGCATTTTCTTAGTGTTTCATGCATCAGGTCTGGCTCCGTTCGAACGCGTTCTCGAACGCTATACGAACGTGAACCTTCTGTTTACCGTTCGAACGCGTTCTCAAACGCTATGCGAATGCGCACCCACTGAACTGAGTTATTTTACTCAGATTTCGTACATAATTGTCCCTAGTAGCTATTCCTTCGTATGATGAACCTGATTGTTTCTATGCATTATGCAAGATTGTGTAGGTGTCGTTCATCTGTATTCCCCACATGTATGAGTATAATGTGTTTATTAACTTGTATGCTTGCCGTATGTTAATCTTTATGTATGCAAATTGAGACATAGTTTACATGCAAATAGGCTGTATGAAAATTCGGATATGTGTTACATGTAAATTTAAATGAACTTGTTGATCTATGCATGTGAACTTAGAAGCATGATACTCTTGGAAATAAGTGTTACTTAAGCTTGATTAAATTATTACACAAATCCTTTCATTACAAGTGACATAAGTAAGGGACCATTCCGAACCCAACGGTTTGAGGTCTTCCCTTGCGAGGGGTGAGTGCGGCCTTAAATCTCATTTTCCCGGTTCACACCGGGTGGCGACTCCATTATTCTCCGATTTAGTCCCCCGCGAGCTACTCCGTACTCCCAACCGGGCCGCGAGCCCGGAACATCATGCGTCGCCCAGTTCCTGTGTCCCACAACTGTATTCAAACAAATAAATTATAGTTGATTAAATAGTTGGACTATAATAATCATTATAATAAATTGTACCTAAATCGTTGATTAAATACTTGGACTATTAAAATCAAGAAAATTGATAGATTGGCATTTAAAACATAATCCTAGGGAAAAAGTATTTAAATGGTTTAATTTTCAAATTGGGAATAATTTCAGGATGTTCCTGGAAACTAATAAGTTAGTTTATTTGATAAAAATAACATATTAGGCCTAAGCCCGGAGTTAAGCAAATAGTAGAGCATAATCTTTGGAAGATTAATGTGATGATAACTTTAGTGCTTAATCCATTAAGCTTGTCGCAGTAGACTCCTTAAATTCTTTGTCAGAACTAAGGATTAGATACTTAAAGTATGATAATGAAATTGAAGGATCTTCATAGGTCTATTATTAGATCTTAGAAGTACTATAAATTACAATAGTAAACTCTTGGAGGGTTAATGATTATTCTCAATGAGATAAAGTCAAAATTTGCAAAAAGGCAAGTAAGGCTAGTCGGACCTTACTTCGATATTCTAGAAGGCCAAGGCTTGGCCAAAGACTTCTGGAATGTGGAAAAGGGCAAAGGCAAACTCATTACAATCTTCTGGGAAAATAAAGGACATATCCCAAAATATCTGCCTAAATTGTGGCAAAAGGGATCGCGGAAGCGTGACTGCCGTTTGGACAAATCAGACATGAAGGAATTGAAGACGAGCAAGGCTCTGACTTCAAATATGTTTGTCATAAATATGTTCATTACTGGTATTAAAATTGGATTTTAAATACTTAGTGTGGTACATAAATATATACTGGTGTTCAGAATCTGCTTTGAGCAAGATACTGACTTCTATAGAGATTTATCTGCGAATTGGAAACGGGACGAAAATCGATGTTTCAACCGTAGATACCTAAGTTTAGGAAGTTCCCTTCGGGTATGTACCTAAATTTAGAAACTGTTATAATATAACTAGTTTGACTAGAAATATTATCTCTATATCAGTGTTTAACCCGCTGCGGGTGAACCTTTATATTCTAGAACACTAAAGTGTTTTATTATAAAAAGATGATATTGAGATAAACACATTAGATGTGAACAACATTATTTATATTTTGAATATAAATAAATCTCAAACATATAAAATGACAAACAAATAGCTCAAACTGATTTGATCAGAAGAAACATATTGTGGCATTGTTGTCTGGGACACAATTAAAAAAAGAATCGTATATCCACACTTTTGAAGTGTGGGTACTCGGACTGATTTGATTCTATTTAAATAAAGTCTATGAATCTAGTTAATTGGGCAAAATGCCTAAAACACCTTTACTTGGTAAAAGTGTAAATGCCACCGATCTGTTAGCCCTAGTTCATAGTAAAGCAAGTGGGCCCATGTCTAGCTAGGCTAGATGTGGATATAAATATTTCGTGACCTTTACGGATGTGGCATCACGTTATGGTCATGTGTCTCTTTTGAAGAACACAAATCGGAAACTTTTATAGTTTCGACACGAAATAGACAAACAGATCGGCTATAGTATTAAATTGTCACGGTTAGACCATGATGAAAATACTTAAGCAATAAGTTTCTAAAAATACTTGAAAGAGTATAGTATTCTTTCAATGAGGACTCCTCCCGGAACATGTCAATTTGACGGTGTGTCCGAACTGAGTAACCGAATTTTGTTGGACATGATAAGGTTAATCATGAGTCGCTCTGAGCTACCATTTCCTTCAACGGATAAGCATTTACAGTGCAGAACTTATTTTGAATAAGGTTCCATAAAAATCTGTTTGACAGATTTCATATTTGATATGAACAGGAAAAAAACCAGGTTTCTCATTCCTGATTATTTGGGATGCTAGGCATACGTTTGGATGATACCAAACTAGAACCCAAATTGGATAAGTACCTAATGTAGGTTATCCTAGGGATACCAAAGTATAGTACTTATAAATCTCACAAGAGAACAATTTAATTGTTGCTCGCCATGCGGTTTTCCTAAGAGGAATACCGATATGCAGTGGTAAGTGGGAGGATAGTAAAACTCGATGAAAATCGGAGTATTACAGTTCAAGGCACCAAGTCCTTAATGGAACACTAATAGTTCATCAAGGATGAAACTATACCAATAATCTTCGAATACACAAGAACCGCGTATGTCGGAGAGATTCAGAAAACAACATGGGGTATGGGTTTCTGATCTCACCTCATAAAGATGTCAATCTTTTGAGGAACACCAACTGACTACGTATGAGGAAGTGATACAAGGTATCGACTCCCTATTATGGCAAAGTGCCATGAGTCCGAAATGGATTCCATATATAATAACTTAGTTTGGACACTAGTTGTTGTGCCACAAGGCATTGTGCCTGTTGGTACTATATGAGTCTTCAAGGAAAATATACATGGATGGCAACATACTAACGTATAAAGCTAGGCTTTTAGTGGAAAGGTATCGTTATCAAGATTGTGTTGATTACGATTCAACCTTTTACCTATTGCTATGGTAAATCCATTTGGATAATGCTTGCTAATCCTGCATGTTTCATTTATGAAATATGTCAGCTGAATGGCAAAATCGCTTTCCTGAAAAGGAAACCTTTTGGAGGATGTTTATAACATCCTGTCGATTTTGTCGTACCCAAAACTAGAAAACAAGGTTTGCAGGTTATTCGATCCATGTTTGGATTGAAGCAAGCATTAGATTCTTGGAATTGTCGTCTTGATGTAATCATAATAGTTTATGATTTAATTCAAAACGAAAATGATTCTTGTGTATATAAGGAGGTTAGTGGGAGCGCACTGATAGTGGTTGTCCTATAAATAATGATAATATGTCATTTCTTGGAAATGATATTCCCATAATAAACAATCGGCGAAAGCTTGGCTTTCGAGAAAACTCTCCGAGAAATCGTACATTGAAAAATGTACGTGACCTGGTGTCTAATACGCTTTGAGCATATGGATTCACAATCAGGCCAATCCATGTGATAGTCACTGGATTGATGTTAAGAACATCCGTTAGTATCTTAGAGAACTAAGGATGATGTCTTAAACTATGGAAAGGAGATTGAGTTGAGTGACTCAGTTCACCATTGCAAGTTCCCTAACCGATAAAGACGACTATAAGTCGTAAAAAAGTACTATACAGTTTGAATAACGGAACAGTGAGCTGGAAATCTTCCAAGCAAGATACTGTTACTGAATAAGCAGCTGAGGCAGCAATAGAAGCCTTCTATGTCGATATTAAATCTAATTAAATTAGATATAGTTCTTTTAGCAGTGAGCTAGGCTACAGCGCATACTAAAGAATTAATGGTCTCATCAACGATCCAGATACATACTTCGATATTCATCTGATTCGTTCGGATCATACATCGTGGTGATGTAATAACCTTATAAATCGCATAAGACGATAATCATGCAAATCCGCTGACGAAAGCCTTTTCTCAGCAGTTTGAGCCAACCGTACATAGTTCAGGTGCCAGACACTCGAGTGACTGGCTATAGGCCAAGTGGGAGATTGTTGGACAATTATGACCCATAGCGTCACTATTTGTACAGATCATGGTATTGTTGTACAAATTAACTACAAAGGAGATTACTCTCTTATCATTTGTGATTAGATCACCAAGATGTATAAATGATAGGAGGTCCTTATAATTTGTTCCTGGATTGAGAATGATATGAGACAATATCAGTCCACGAAGGATAAATCATTAAATATCCCTAGTCAGAGTATTATCGAGATTGGACATCGATAAATACGTAAAAGACTAGTAATACACTTGTGCGCGTTGTGAGGGCACAACGGTATAGTTCTCATATATTTGGGTATAGGATACTAAGGCAAGTGTAATAGAAGGTTGTGTTTTACCGATGGTACGGGAAACAGCTTCACTCTGGATAGACCCCCTCGGAATTCCATTGTCTATGGAAGTCCGAAATCAGGGTAGGTGTATTTGGTCTTAACCTGAGACTTGCACCGCTAATACTTGCGACAATCAATATACTTTGGTTGTGGTCGTCCAGGGCTTTAACAGGTTCTGTTTACGCCTCTGCTGGGTATATTGAGAATCGTAGTGTGTTGGGTGTGATGTCGAGATGGAAGTATCACTCCAGTCATAGTGGAGATGATGGTCACGTAGGATACGGAACTGGTTCTCTTATATGCTCGAGCTATCGGGATAATATGACTAGGTCATGATTATCCGATTATAGAGACTAGTTGCCAGATATCCGATATGTGCTTCGTACAGGGCAGACACAATTCCAGCCCCAGGCCTAGCACGTGACATCCGATACTGGATCGACATACGCAATACTACGTATACTACGCCTGATATAGATCACTTATTCCTGTAAGCATGTTTCTGGAGAATTGGGTAGGCATGGGGCTTTGCTAGAAGCCAACCTTGTCTTGTAAATCGGTTCAAACGTAGTACGAGGTACTTACGTGTTCGGATAGTCCGACGACCGAATTTACTGCCAACATATCCGGGGATCTCATGGGTCGCTTTCCGAAGATTCACCGATGACGTATGACTCGCACTTTTATTAATCTGGGATTAATTAGATGAGAGAGAAAATTAATCTGGGATTAATTGCGAAGATATTTTATCTGGGATAAAATATCAATTAAAGAGAGATAACGATTAATTTGGAATTAATCGATAAAATAATATATTTGATATTATAAGAAATTAGATTTCGACGTGGAATTAAAATTAGATTTTAATTCGGGCGAACGAGTTAATTTAAAATTAATTCGTTAGCGACGTGAATAGTAATTTCTCTAGGCAAAATCATTTAATTACGTCGCAACAGAAAATTCGTTAATTTGGAATTAGCGAACCCGAGCCCGGGATTGTTTGCGAGCGCATTCTCATTTCAAATTCGAGTGATGCATGCAAGTCAAATCAAGCGTCAAATCGATAGTCGCATCTAGCGTCAAATCATTAGTCACTTTGAATGATGTGACAACTTGTCACATTGATTGATTGATTGATGTGGATTGATGGTGGTAGTTAGCAAGCATTTATTGGCTTGACTTTTGTATTTGGTAAATCAATTTATTTGAGTTTTTGAAAATAGAAAATTGTGTATTAGATTCACAAAATTGAATTACCAAAAACACTTCTCTCTCTCTCTTTCTTTTACGGTTTGGAGCCATTTCTTTCTTCTCTCTCACACGCCCATTTGGGCATTTCTTGTTCTGTTTTCTGGGCAAAATCGAGCAGTGAAGGAAGCAAGAAGTCATGATTTGTGGCAAAATCAAGAGTGCTAGCACACTACGAAGTCATACGAATGTGATAAGGAAGTCCACCCATGAGCATGAAAGTTCAACACAAGCTTGGAGCTTGCTTGGAGGAACTCACATGGCCGAAAATGAGGACTGGAAAACCAGTCATTGTCGAGCCATGGAGGAGCAGAAAAGAATTTTCTGTTGTCCACCGCGTCACTCAACCGATCGATGTGAGT
Organism: Zanthoxylum bungeanum; assembly: GCA_019454045.1. Taxonomy (NCBI): domain Eukaryota; kingdom Viridiplantae; phylum Streptophyta; class Magnoliopsida; order Sapindales; family Rutaceae; genus Zanthoxylum; species Zanthoxylum bungeanum. Next base: position 39,119 of record SKCR01027431.1, read on the forward strand.
ATTCCGTAACTTCCTCGATTTGTATTCGCACATGTTTTATGCTTATAACTCGATCCTCGGGACCGTAGAAACTCCAACAACCATTAATTCTTTAGCCTGTGCTGTAGCCTAGCTCAGCTGCTAACAGAACTATTCATAATCCAATTAGGATTATTAAGATCCAAAGTGCTTCTATTGCTGCCTCAGTTGCAGCAATATTCCTCTTTTGTTGTTTATTCGGTAACAGTATCTTGCTTGCAATATTTCCAGCTCACTGTTCCGTTATTCAAACTATATAGTACTCTTATTATGACTTACAGTCGTTATTATCGGTTCGGAAACCTGTAACAGTGAACCCAGTCACTTCATGTTCTCCTTCTCCATAGTTTAAGAAAGCATCCTTAGTTCCTCTTGTTGGGTTTCTACTATAGTCCCAAGATCATTCAAGCAATGAAAATCATGTGAATACAATAAAGAAGTATGGCAGAATCATACTTACAATGATTGGAGTTTGATGCGATGAATACAAAAACAATTTGATCCTTCCTTGAAGCTCATGGCTTTGGCCCTCTTTTGTGCTCCTTGGATTCGGTCAAGCCCCATTTTTGTGCTCCAAGCTCCAAGCTTTGTGAATAATGATTCCATGCTCATGAATGGGTTTCCCTATCACCTTTGAATGACTCCTTTTGTGTGCTAGCACTCTTGAAAAATTGCCACAATTTTTCTATTTCCCCTTGTTAAACTTTCGGCCATGAAAGAAATGGAGAAGGAGAGAAAATGGCCCTTGGCTGAATGAGAGAGGAGGAAGAGAGAAGGAGTTGTGTGTGTGTTATGTTATCTAATAAAAAAAATTTGAAAGTCAAATACCAAAAATAATTAAATGGTAAATGTCTTTCAACCATCACATTTTAGTGTTTCACACTAAAGCATCATCCAACAACTTCCATCATAATAAAGTGATAAAGTTGACTAGTGATGTGACGCTTGATGTGACTTGTGGACCCCACTAGATTCGAAATGCGAGTGGGCCTGTAAACACTCTCGGGCTCGGGTTCGCTAATTCCGAATTAATGAATTTTCCATTGCGACGTAATTAAATCAAATTTAATTAAATAATTATGCCTAGCAAAATTACTATTCACGTCGCTAGCGAATTAATTCTAAATTAACTCGTTCGCTCGAATTAAAATCTAATTTTAATTCCGCGTCGAAATCCAATTTCGTATAATATATCGAATATATTATTTTATCGATTAATTCCAAATTAATTGTTCTCGCTTTGAAAATAATATTTTATCCCAGATAAAATATCTCTGTAATTAATCCTAGATTAATTTTCACTCTCAATAATTAATCCCAGATTAATTATGCGCTCGAGTCATACGTCATCGTTGAATCTTCAGGAAGCGACCCATGAGATCCCCGGATAAGTTGGCAGTAATCTGGTTGTCGGACTATCCGAACACGCACGTACCTAGTACTACGTTTTTACCGATTTACAAGACATGGTTGGCTTCTAGCAAAGCACCATCCCTACCCAATTCTCCAGAAATATTCTTAAAGGAATATGTAATCTATATCAGGCGTAATATATGTAGTATTGCCTATTGCGATCCAGTATCGGATGTCACGTGCTAGCCCTAGGGCTGGAATTGTGTCTGCCCCGTACGAAGCACATATCGGATCTCTGGTAACTAGTCTCTATAATCGGATAAACATGACCTAGCCATAATATCCCGATAGCTGCAGCATATAAGAGCATCAGTTCTGTATCCTACGTGATCATCATCTCCACTATGAATGGAGTGATACTTCCATCTTGACATCAAACCCAATACACTACAATTCTCAATATACCCAGAAGAGGCGTACACAGAACCGGTTAAAGCCCTGGATGGCCAAAACCAAAGTATATTGATTTTCGCAGTAGTATTAGCAGTGCAAGTCTCAGGTTAAGACCAAATACACGTACCCTGATTCGGACTCCCATAGACACACATTCATACTACCAATGGGATTCTGATAGGTTTATCGAGAGCGAAGCTGTTTCCATACCATCGGTAAACACAACCTCATATTACACTTGCATGAGTATCCTATGCACAAATATATGAGAACTATGTCGTTATGCTCCCACAACGCGCACAAGTGTAATACTAGTCTATTCCGCATTATCGATGTCCAATCTTGATAATACTATGACTAGGGATTATTTAATGATTAAACCTTCGTGGATTGATACTGTCTCATATCATTTCAATCCGGAACTAATCATAAGGACCTTTTATCATTTATATATCTTGGTAATCCAATTACAAATGATAAATAGCAATTTCCTTTGTCACATAGTTAATTTGTACAACAACACCATGTTCTGTACAAATAGTGATGCTATGGGTCATAATTGTCCAACAATCTCCCACTTGGCCTATAGCCAATCACTCAAGTGTCCTACACTTGAACTATGTACGGTTCGCTCAAACTTCTGCTGAGAAAAAGCTTTCGTCAGCGGATTTGCAAAGTTATCATCTAATGCGATTTATTCGATCATCACATCGCCACGATGTATGATCCGAATGAATCAGATGAATAGTTGAAGTATATATTTGGATCGTTGATGAGACCATTAATTCTTTAGCCTGTGTTGTAGCCTAGCTCAGCTGCTAACAGAACTACTTATAATCTAATTAGGATTATTAAAATCCAAATGGCTTCTATTGTTGCCACAGCTGCAGCAATATTCTGTTTTTGTTGTTTATGTGGCAACAATATCTTGCTTGGAAGATTTCCAACTCACTATTCCGGTATTCAAACTATATAGTACCTTTTTTGACTTATAGTCATTTTTATCGGTTTGGAAACTTGTAGTAGTTAACCCAGTCACTTCAAGTTCTCCTTTTCCATAGCTTAAGAAAGCATCCTTAGATCATCTAAGATACGTAAGGATGTTCTTAACCTCAATCCAGTGACTCTCACTTGGATTGCCCTGATTGTGAATCAATATGCTCAAAGCATATGAGACACCAGGTCGCGTACATTTATTTCAATGTACGAGTTCTCGAAGAGTGCCAACAACCTTTAGATATATCCCAGTAGATCTTTATTCCTAGAATAAAGGTTGTCTCTCCCAAGAATTCTACGGAGAATTTTCATGAAAGCCAAGCTTTCACCGATCCTATTATGGGAATATCATTTCCAAGAATTGATATATCATCTTTATGTAGGACAGTCATTGTCATTGCGCTCCCACTAACCTCCTATATACACAAGAATCATCTTCGTTTTTGAATTAAATCATATACCATTATGATTTTATCAAAACGATAGTTCCAAGAACGCAATGCTTGCTTCAATCCATCAATGGATCGAATAACCAGCAAACCTTGTTTGCTAGTTTTGGTACGACAAAATCGTCAGGATGTTGTAAACATCCTCCAAAAGGTTTCCGTTAAGGAAAGCAATTTGACATTCAGCTGCCATATTTCATAAATGAACATGCAGCATAGCAAGCAAGCATTATCCAAATGGATTCAACCATGGCAACATGTAAAAGGTTACGTCGTAATCGACACAATGTTGATAACGATACCTTTTCGCTACAAGCCTAGGTTTTTGCGTTGATATGTTGTCATCCATGTTTGTCTTTCTTGAAGACTCATATAGTACCAATAGGTACAATGTCTTTCGGTACATCAACCAGTGTCCAAACTTAGTTGGTATACATGGAATCCATTTCGGACTTCATGGCACTTTGACATGATAGGTAGTCGATACCTTGTATCACTTCCTCATACTTAGTCAGTTCGTGTTCCTCAATAAGATTGACATCTTTACGAGGTGAGATCAGAAATCCATACCTCCCAGGTTGTTTTCTGACTCTCTCCGACTTACGCGGTTCTTGTGTATTCAAAGATTATTGGAATAGTTTCATCCTAGATGAACTTTTGTGTTCCATTAAGGACTCGGTGTCTGGAACAGTATTACTCCGATTTTCCTCGAGTTTTACTTTCCTCCCACTTACCACTGCATAGAGGTATTCCTCTTAGTAAAACCGCATGGAGAGCAACAATTACATTGTTCTCTTGGAGTTGTATAAGTACTATACTTTGGTTTCCCTAGGATAACTTACAAATAGGCACTTATCCGATTTGGGTTTTAGTTTGGTATAATACAAACATATGCCTAGCATTTCCAAATCTTCAGGATTAAGAAAACCCGGTTTCTTTCCTGTTCATATATAATATGAAGTCTGTCAACACATTTTTATGGAACCTTTTTCAAAATAAGTTTTGCAATGTTTAATGCGTATCCCTGAAGGAAAATGGTAGCTCAGAGAGACTCATAATTAACTTATCTTGTCCAACAAAATTCAGTTTCTCCGTTCGGACACACCGTCAATTGAGGTGTTCCGGGAGGAGTCCAATGTGAAAGAATACTATACTCTTTCAAGTAATTGATAAACTTATTGCTTAAGTATTTTCCATCACAGTCCAATCGTGATGTATTAATACTCTTGCCGATCTGTTTGTCTACTTTGTGTCGAAACTCTTTGAATTTATCAAAAGTTTCTGATTCGTGTTTCAAAAGAAACATATAACCATAACGCGATGCCACATCCGTAAAGGTTATGAAGTATTCATATCCACCTCTAGCCTAGCTAGATATGAGCCCACTTACGTCACTATGAACGAGGGCTAACAGATCGGTGGCACTTGTACTTTTACCAAGTAAAATGTGTTTTAGGTATTTTGCCTAATAAACTAGATTCGTAGACATCATTTGAATAGAATCAAATTCGTCCTAGTACACACTCTTCGAAAGTGTGGTTATACGAGTCTTGTTAATGTGTCCCAGACAACAATGCCACTTATAAGTCTCAACTGATTAATTCAGTTTGAGCTATTTGTTTGTCATGTTATACGTTTGAGATTCATTTATATTCTAAATATAAATACTGTTATTCACATCTATTGTGCTTATCTCAATATCATCTTTATAAAATAAAACACTTTAGTGTTCAAGAATATAAGGGTATACCCGCAACGAGTTATACTCTGATATAGAGATAATGTTTCTAATCAAACTAGGTACATTATAACAATTTCCTAATTTAAGTACATACCAAATGGTAGTTCCTAAACTTAGGATTCTACGGTTAAAACAACGACTCTCATCCCATTTATGATTCATAGATAAATCTCAACTGAAGTCAGTATCCTGCTTATCAGTAGATTCTGCACATCAGTACATATCTTATGTACCAAATCTAGTATCAAAATCCAATTTTGAAACTAATAGTGAACATGTTATGACAAACATACTTGAAGCCAGAGCCTTGCCCCTCTTTATTTCCTTCATGTATGCCTTGTCCATACGGCAGTCACGCTTCCAGTGACCTCGTTTGCCACAGTTTAGGCAGACATCTTGGGATATGTCTTTTTGTCTTCCTAGAAGACTGTAATGATTTTGCCTTTGCCCATTTTAGAAGCTCTGACTCTGCCTCCTTGAGCATAGCCATTAACTCTCCAAGAGTTTACTCATGGTTCATAATGAACCTGCCCCAGCAATCAGGTAGAGACTATAAGATCAAATCTTTGGTAGTCTCAGCCACGTAGGTAATGAATAGCTAACCTAGCTGATCGATGTTAGCATCTGCGACACCTAGTGCTCGACCCTCTGACATACACGACCTAAAGAGCTTCTTATGCAATTTATACTTCTAAGAATAAATCTATGAAGATCTTTAATTTCATCATCTTGTTATAAGGATCTAATCCTTAATTCTGATGACGGAATTAAAGTGTCATTACATCTAGCATAAAGGATTAAGCACTAAAGTTATCATCACATGAATCTTCCAAAGATCATGTTCTACTATTTGCTCAACTCCGAGCTTAGGCCCAAGAGGTTGTTCTATCACATATAATAACTTCTCAGTTCCCATGACTATCCTGAGTTTCTATTCCCAATCTGAAAATTAAAGCCGTTTAATGACATTTTTACCCAGGTTATGTTTTAAACGATAATCTTTCATTTATCTTGATTGCTATAGTCCAACTATCCAATCAACGATTTCTGGTACTATTTAATATAATGATTACTATAGTCTAACTATATAATCAATTATAATTTGATTATTAAATTCAAATATATTGATTACTATAATCCAATTATATAATCAACTATAAATTGAAGTAGTTTGAATACAGTCCAACTGTTTAATTAAAACAACGATATTAAATATTAATTAATGACGAAAAATGAAATAAGCGCGTATTGGCAAGTATCTAAACGAAATTGCAAATTTAATACTTACCTCCCACTATTTTTCGGCGAGCCTCTAACCCTCTGTTGAGTACTCGGGAAACCTTATTTCCTAGTGGACTAGGATCCCGTTAAATAACACACAACCTTGACTTTGGCCAACAAATTGTATGATATTTAACTAGGTAGATCTCTAAGATCAATAGGATCTCATCCAATTCCTAGATCCAGTAGGTGGATATCCAAATCCGAAATATATATAAAATATATATGCCAATATATCTAATATATTTTCCTAACCTTTTTCCTCTGAATCAACTAAGCCTTGGCTTTGGCACAACAAACTTAATGATCCCAGTTAAGCGGGACCCATTGACCTTGGAAAGCTTCGTAATCGATGTCGATGGACAAGAAGTGATCTTGACTTTGGCCAACAAATCACAACTTGGACAAGACACCGATATGGAACAAAGCCTTCATGATTCAAACACATCCGCGATGGACAAATGCCTTGACTTTGGCCAACAAACCAGTGCCAATCTTGGATCTTGAGAATGAATCATTCAATGGAAGGAAAAACGTTTAATATATGTTGAGGGTTTTTCGCGTAATTGGTAACCAATTAATTATCTTTGTTAAGGTCTCATCATACACCCTTAAACATGCATTCTAAAAACATAATAAGGCACGTAAATAAATTAATAATGATATGCGGATGGATATTTAACACACCTTGTTCCTAGAACAAATCTCTCCATTTCCTCTCTCCCGCTAGCACAAATCTTACTTCTACCCAATTACATAACACTTCTAAAGAAACCTCATTTACATTGAGGGGAATAGGTGAGAAGAGAAATACAAAGAGTCAAGAGGTAATATGCTGGACACGCAGGTCCAATTTAATAAATTCTAAATTTATTACAATAATTTCCAAAATTGGCCTCACCCATCTAATATCTGATACACATTATTCATACATCACATCCATGTATTCACACAAAGCATGTTATCAATCAATCTAATCCAATTAATTAATCTGAAATTAATGACCATCCAATGTTCAAACAACGATTTGATTTGCGCGAGTCAAACTCGTTTTAAGAATAAGTACGCAAAGTACGAATTCTTGAATTATATCAAACTACAATATTAAATCCAATTTAATTTGTATTTAATACTAATTCTTTATTTAATTCCAAATTAAATAATTACATTTTTTCATGAGCCTTTTGCGACTTAGATTCTAAATCTAATCTTAACGGGTCTCAAAGCCCAATTAACATCCAATGTCAATTTAATTAAAGTCCAATGGGCTTTCAATTAATTTACAAGGCATGGACTTTGGTCAATATGGGTCAAACCCAAATACCAAAGCCCAATTAAGGAATCACCCTTATTTGCCAAAATCAATTTAGGCCCAATTAAAATTTTAAAAGTCCATCATATTATATTTGGACTTTATGGATATGGTTTTGGGCCCAATTGGATCCAACCAATTAACTTAAATCATACTTGGCCCAACCAAGCCATTAAGCCCAAATACAACTTTATTAGCCCAATTCCAAATTTAGCCCAATTAATTAAATTACAAAATTCCAAATTTCACAATTAAATTAATCTAAAGTGTATAGCCATAATTAATTACTTAAATCAAAATTTCCAAAACACCAATTTACTTAATTAATCATGCTTATATCATCAACACATGTCCAACATTATTGAATCAAAAATCAATTTCTTTTTCATGCTTCACCTCACGACAATTAGGGTTTTTTTTGTTCAATTCCGATTTCAATCCAATTGAATCCTAAATCAACATTTCCCAAGTCTTTCAAACTCATCCAATGATTCAAAAAACAAAATTACCATGACATTAGGGCAACTTAAAGTTTCAGCCAAGCCAATAATTTGGGGAAAATTTGATCCAATTCAATTTTCATCAAATTGATCACAAATAACTCTAAGTTATCATCATTCAAGCATACTCAAACAATCAATTTCATCCAAACATGCTCAAATCAATTTTACCCAATTTTACCCTAAATCCAATTTCATGCTTAAACAAGGCTCTGATACCATTGTTAAACAAGGCCATGAAAGAAATGGAGAAGGAGAGAAAATGGCCCTTGGCCGAATGGGAGAGGAGGAAGAGAGAAAGAGTTGTGTGTGTGTTATGTTATCTAATACACAAAATTTGAAAGTCAAATACCAAAAATAATTAAATGGTAAATGTCTTTCAACCATCACATTTGAGTGTTTCACACTCAAGCATCATCCAACAACTTCCATCACAATAAAGTGATAAAGTTGACTAGTGATGTGACGCTTGATGTGACTTGTGGGCCCCACTTGATTCGAAATGCGAGTGGGCCCGCAAACACTCCCGGGCTCGGGTTCGCTAATTCTGAATTAACGAATTTTCCGTTGCGACGTAATTAAATCAAATTTAATTAAATAATTATGCCTAGCAAAATTACTATTCACGTCGCTAGCGAATTAATTCTAAATTAACTCGTTCGCCCGAATTAAAATCTAATTTTAATTCCGCGTCGAAATCCAATTTCGTATAATATATCGAATATATTATTTTATCGATTAATTCCAAATTAATCGTTCTCTCTCTTGAAAATAATATTTTATCCCAGATAAAATATATCCGTAATTATTCATAGATTAATTTTCTCTCTCTAATAATTAATCCCAGATTAATTATGCGCTCGAGTCATACGTCATCGGTGAATCTTCGGGAAGCGACCCATGAGATCCCCGGATATGTTGGCAGTAAATCCGGTCGTCGGATTATCTGAACACGTACGTATCTAGTACTACGTTTTTACCGATTTACAAGACATGGTTGGCTTCTAGCAAAGCACCGTGCCTACCCAATTCTCCAGAAATATTCTTAAAGGAATATGTAATCTATATCAGGCGTATTATACGTAGTATTGCGTATTGCGATCCAGTATCGGATGTCCCGTGCTAGGCCTAGGGCTGGAATTGTGTATGCCCCGTACGAAGCACATATCGGATCTCTGGTAACTAGTCTCTATAATCGGATAAACATGACCTAGTCATATTATCCCGATAGTTGCAGAATATAAGAGCACCAGTTCCGTATCCTACGTGATCATCATCTCCACTATGACTGGAGTGATACTTCCATCTTGACATCACACCCAATACACTACGATTCTCAATATACCCAGAAGAGGCGTACACAGAACTAGTTAAAGCCTTGGACGACCAAAACCAAAGTACATTGATTGTCACAAGTATTAGCGGTGCAAGTCTCAGGTTAAGACCAAATACACCTACCCTGATTCGGACTTCCATAGACACATAGTCATACTACCAACGGAATTCCGAGGGGTCTATCCAGAGCGAAGCTGTTTCCGTACCATCGGTAAACACAACCTCCTATTACACTTGCATGAGTATCCAATACCCAAATATATGAGAACTATGTCGTTATGCTCCCACAACGCTCACAAGTGCAATACTAGTCTATTTCGCATTATCGATGTCCAATCTTGATCATACTCCGACTAGGGATGTTTTAATGATTAAACCTTCATGGATTGATATTGTCTCATATCTTATCAATCCGAAACTAATCATATGGACTTTTATCATTTATATATCCCGGTAATCTAATTACAAATGATAAAATAGCAATTTTCTTTGTCACATTGTTAATTTGTACAACAACACAATGTTCTGTACAAATAGTGATGTTATGGGTCATAATTGTCCAACACCCTTAATGTTGAGTGGAAGAAATATTTATATATTACAAACAAAGGGAATGAATATAAATATATGTACTTGTAGGGTTGTTAAAAATGAAAACAATAATGTATTTATTGAGTCCACTGTCATCCAAGACCTTGAAGATATTGGACTACAATGAAAATAAGTGTTGAAGTTGACGTTAAATTATAACTTATCAACATCACCTCCACATTCGTGCTAATATTGAAGAGCAAAAAGTTAAAACAAAAATTCATAACAACAATCATCACAACTACATTAAGAAAAATTATAAAAGTTTTCAAGATATTTACGTAAAATCATATATCTATAATCATAGCCAGTTGTAGTATTTGAAGATTTTTATCATGTTACTCACTGATCAACGGCAAATACACATTGATTTGATATAATCACAAATATATAAATTAAATTAAAAGAAATACAAATATATTAAAGTTTGGCTTATAAATATTAAAATTTAACTCACATTATCAATGAGCTTTTTCAATGAGCTGCATTCCCCCCAAAACCCATCACTAAATTATAAATGAGTATTCGTATTTGGTCCTAGTCATCTTCAGTTCCCATTCATACCAACTCTTGAAATTCTAAATATGTTAGGCGTGTTGACAAATCTCAATGGATCTACAATATGCCCCCCCAGTCTAGCCTTCTTGGGCTCATAAATGTATGGATTAGAGAACACTTATGACTTCCTAATGAGTCATCCATACATGCTTATAGCTTGCGACTGATTGGTTATATTTCTACAATTTATGAACCATGCTCAAAACGATCAAAGCCAGATTTAGATGATGTGATTACGAGAACCTAAGGATCTGGTAAAAAAACACATGTTATACAGTAATATTAACTATATATAATGTTTAATACAATCTGGAAATCTAGAAATCAACACAGTTGACACAATTACTATTAAACAGTGCGACATCATGCGATGGATGTGCGACAGATGTTGACGCGGAACTCACTTGGATGATTAGGCCAAGTAAACCCCTCGCAACGGATAGAATCCCAAGCACCACGAATTTGATTTTGTAGGAACAAAACCCTTCCAAGGCCACAAAGAAGACCCAAAAAGAACTTGTCGTTGAGAACCCTTAAGATGATTCCTTATAGTGTTCTGCTAACACGGAGACGCCACTAAGGTTGCCACGCCTTAGATAAGTCGATTGCATGAAATAAGGGCAATCCTCCCGTAAGCAATTTTGGACAAAGCCAATCTTTCAAGATGAAGCTAATTTCGAACATAGGTGATTACATTTCCATTAAGAAGATAAGAGTTTATATAGTACAAAGAAAGAAACCCTAATGGATCTAAAATAACCAAAATATCCTTAATGGCTAACTAATGGTTATTTAAAGGCTATGCCCTTAATAGTCAAATAATAATCTAGAAAACATAACAAAAATATCAAACAAGGTCGCTAAAGTCATCAACAACTTTGCTAAAAAAATTCAACAAAAGGAAAAACAAAAAAATCACAAAAATCCAACAAAGGTGGCAAGTTTTTCAAAGCCATGTCTAAATTGTCTCCTTAACAAAAATATCCCCAAACTTTGTGGCCTTCATGTATATAGACTCAATGATGTGTTTTGAAGCCTAATAATTCTTGTCTTAGCCGAATTTTTGGTGGACTTAATTCGGCTTGATTCGTCAAAAAGGTATTTGACTTCAGAATTGATGGTGTGTTAATCTGGTATGACTTGGGTAAAGTGAAATGGCTTTGGACCCACTCCATAGAAGCCCTCATGTGTTGCCATTATGCCTTGGAGTTGTCTGTCAAACTCGACCATGGCATTTTGTGCTAGCCTCACCATTGCGTCTCTGATCTTCTTAGCTCTCTGGCGTGTGATTGGCCCTAATGGCACTTGCAAAGGCTCTACCATATTACTGGTCGTGACATCTAGTTGGATTAAAGGTCCTCCATCTTGAGGGATAAAAAGCCTAAGGGCTACCTTTGCCACAACAATTTACCGCGCCTTTTAGCCCGTTATTATTTATTAGGTGTCATCTATTCATCCGTTCATGTATGTGTCATGTTGTTTACTGCATTTTGGAGGTCACTGTTGTAACCTTGTTCGAACGCGTTTCAGAACGCCGCACGAACGCATGTTTTCTGTCTCAATTCGTTCGAACGCGTTTACGAACGCTACTCGAACGCGAACCTTCTGTTTATCGTTCGAACGCGGTTACGAACTCCGCACGAACACCCACGGTAAACATACCATCTTTCATCATCTCTCATGCATGGTTACTCGTTTTGTCATTTGCCTTTTTGATTATTAATGTTCTCACATTTAGTCATTTATTGTGTTCATGGGGTCACATGTTCGTTTCCATGATACATGTTTACACGATAGTTATCTACTTATGCTTCTGCATTCATCCATTCAACATGTTTATGAAGTTATATGCTTGTCGTTATTCCGATTTGCTTTAATGCGTGATAGTACAATTATTATCTACTGGCATGCCTATGATCAAATGTAATGTGCTTATGACATTGTATGTTTGTCGTATTTCAATTTATCTTTATGCATGCAAATTGGGACATAGAATATATGCAAATAGGTTGTATGCAAATTGGGACATAGATTGTATGCAAATATGGTATATGCAAATACGGACATAGGTTGTATGGAAATATGAAGATGTGTTACATGTGAACTTAGATGAACTTTTGATGCATCCATGCGAACTTAGGAGTAAATTACCCCTTAGGAATATATGTTGCTAGACTCGATTAAATTATTGCACAAATCATTTTATTACAAGTGGCATAAGTAAGGGACCATTCCGAACCCAACGGTTTGAGGTCTTCCCTTGCGAGGGGTGAGTGCGGCCTTAAATCATTTTCCTGGTTCACACCGGGTGGCGACTCCATCATTCTCCGGTTTAGTCCCCCGCGGGCTATCCCGTACTCCCAACCGGGCCGCGAGCCCGGAACAGCATGCGTCGCCCAATTTCTGTGTTCCCACAGTCTGGCGACTCCACTGGGGATAAAGAATCGGCCCTGAAATAATGTCTTGTAATATTATGATTTGTGCTTTAAGTTAATTTTTCCTATAGTGGGTTGAAAGGGGTTTAATCAAAGGCACTTTTAAGGATAGGTAATGGTTTGGTGTCTTCCTTCACTCACTACCTTTCTATAAGGAAAAGCTGTGAAGGCACCTAGATAATCATCTACTCGTAGCCTACTATAATGAACTAATTTGGAGGACTCGTTGTTTATTCCTAACACCAAGCGATAAGAGCCTAAGAGGCTTGGGTACTTAGGAGAGCCTCGCTCCACCCTCCCTCTGGGGAATCTACAATGGGAAATCCATTTGACAGTCAGTCACACACCATAGCTCGTTGGCACGTACCTTAGTGTATAAAAAAGGGTGCGCTCACTTGGTCGCTCAGACCCTTGAGTAGGGATACCTAGTTGTGGGTAATCTTTCGTCAGCGAGAGCCTTTGTCCACACCCTCGTAAACCCACATGTGAACCTTAGTCGTAGAACTAATAAGAATTATTTACTTGTGCTTGTGTTTGGGAACATGGTCGTTTGGATCCATTCGGACCTTTTGTCATGAGGTATGGGCTTGTTGGGCCATTTAAACTGGGACAAGAACATATCTTATGATGATTGGGCCAAAAGCTTCTAAAACGCCAATGGGTCATTATATGCTTGTGTTTGGGAACATTGTCGTTTGGATCCATTCGGACCTTTTGTCATGAGGTATGGGCTTGTTGGGCCATTTAAACTGGGACAAGAACGTATCTTATGATGAATGGGCCAAAAGCTTCTAAAACGCCAATGGGCCATTATATGTTTGTGTTTAGGAACATTATCATTTGGATACGGTTGGACTTCTTGCCATGAGATGTGAACTTGTTGGGCCATTTAAACTGGGACGAGTTCACTCCTATGACAGTTAGCCCAAAAGCTTCTAAAATGATGATGGGCCGATTTGTGTGAAAATTTTAATGAGTTGATATATTCCTTATATCGCATGCATCTCATGCACCTCATGCATACATGCATTATGCTAACCCTTGTGTTCTAAAAGCCGTCATAGATTCCCGTTGGGTTAGGGAAGAGGGAAGACTCACTAAAAGACTGGTAACAATTATGAGTACATCCGATAATGAGGTATCCCGGATAGATCAGTTGGAAAACGGTCACGCCAAAATTACTGAACAGTTGCAAGCCTTGACTACTGCTGTGGCTGGTATGGCTTTACCCCGTGCTGGGGGAAATTCTGAGAATTTGAGGCGTGAGGAGCCTCCGAATGGGTTGGGGGATGATATCCCCGCTTTTGATGACGACATGGTAGAGTATGCAACATGCAGAGTGATTGGGTCTCGGGCAGAATTTCAGAAGCTTCGGGATCAGGTTGAAACAGTTACCCGCAAAATGGGGGGTAAACATGAAGAATTGTTAGATTATGAGGCAATGACCTTCGAAGAACAGTTGCCAGCTCAGTTCAAGATGTCGGATATGGCTAAGTTCAACAGGAATGGGGATCCGAGGGTCCATCTGCGGCAATATGTCTCAGTGATGAGTTCAGTGGGCCTGTCACAGCGCCAAGTCCAAAAGATGTTTGGGATGTCACTCGAGGGGGCACCTGTAGTGTGGTATCACAGCCTTGAGAAAACGGTTAGAGAAGATTGGAGGGAATTGGCAGATGCATTTCTAAAACAGTATGTCACAGATTTAAAGATTGACTTATCACTTCGTGACTTGGAGAATACCAGCAGAAACGGAGGAATGTTTCAAATAGTATGTGGATCGTTGGAGAATCCAGATTTTGAAAATATAGACTCGGCCTTCAGAGAAAGACCAAATAAACATGATTATCAAGGGCACCAAGCCCTATATTTATGGTAAGCTGAGGAGGATGACCTCCATGATTATTGATTTCCGACAGTTGAGAGAGACTGTTATGGATATTGAAGAAGAGGAGGCTGAAAACAGAAAGTTTTATGGCCAGAATATAAGGACTTTTGGGGGGCCTTCTGAGACCAAGCCCGCTACTACCGAGGTCGCTACCGTCAAGAACAGGTGATTCTCCAATCTTGGTATACCTTTGTCAAATGTATTTGAAAAGCTGAAGATGCAAGGATTTCTAAAACCTTTGGAACCTAGGCCATTTCCGAAACCTGTGCCACCGTACCTCAACATAAACCAGTATTGTTACTTCCATCAAGAAAAAGGCCATGACACCGACAACTGCACCCGCCTTAGGCATGAGGTCCAAAATCTCATTCACTCCCATAAAATACCCAATCCAGAAAAAGAACAACCCAACACACACATGAACCCTCAACCATAAAGCCACTCAACCACCCAGGCTTCTTGCATTGAGATAAAGGATAACAGTGAAGAACCATAGGCCAAGGAATAAGGCAATATTGCGAATGATGAAGTTATTCCTCCTAGTTTATTTGATCCTGCATTTTTAATATAGACATTGATTTAGTCTACATGTTCGAACCATTTTCTTAAAAGATAATAAAGACGTTCATTTCGCTGAATCTCTTATGCAATATGAGTATATTTGAGAAAAGCATTCAACCTTGGTACTATGAAATTCAGTGATGTTTAGAACACGGGGAATCCTCGGAATAAGCAAGCAGAAAAGATAAGATAGCCATTCAGAAATTAGGAAATATGGCTGTGAAAATATCAGACTTGGAATGGAATTAGTTCACCGAGCCGATCAACGTAGAAAGATTGAAGCAGTGGCTTGCCTGAGGAAAAGAAGACTGAGCAGTCACCAAGAGAATTGGCAGAAGACCTAAACCGACGAGATAGGAACATTCATGCATGCATACACGTAACACATTTTGCATCATTTTGTGTTTGTTTTGTTTTGTGTTCACATGTTTTGAAGAAGAAAAGAGAAAGCGGCAGAAACGGCGAAAAGCACAGTATCGGATTCGGGTAATAATCCCAGGGTTGAGGCCCATTTGAGTTTGAGTTTTGGGTATGGCACTCTAGGGGCGAGGCCCACATTAGCATCAACATCATTCTTACCGGGTATGACACTCTGGGGGCGAGGCCCACATTAGTTTCAGTATCAGTCTTGCCGGGTATGGAAATCTGGGGGCGAGGCCCTACGTCATTATCAGTAACAGCCTTTCCGGGTATGGCAATCTGGGGGCGAGGCCCACGTCATTATCAGTATCAGTCTTGCCGGGTATGGAAATCTGGGGGCGAGGCCCACGTCATTATCAATAGCTTGGGGACGAGTCCCAGGGTTGAGGCCCATATCAGTATCAGTCTGGGGGCGAGGCCCACCTCAGTACCGGTTTGGGGGGCGAGGCCCCACATCAGTATCAGTTTTAGGGCGAGGCCCACATCAGTTTGAGGGAAAGACCCACATCAGCATCAATCTGGGGGGAGGCCCACAGTCAGCTCAGTTCGGGACTGAAGCCCACATTCAGTACAATTCAGGAACAAAGCCCACAGTCAGCTCAATTCGGGAATAAAGCCCACATTCAGTGCAATTCAGGAACAAAGCCCACAGTCAGCTCAGATCGGGGATAAAGCCCACATTAAGTACAGTTCAGGAACAAAGCCCACAGTCAGCTCAGATTGGGGATAAAGCCCACATTCAGTACAGTTCGGGGATAAAGCCCACATTCAACACAATCGGGGATAAAGCCCACATTCAGCACAGTTCGGGAATATAGCCCAGGAGAATAAAGCTCTATCTTGACACAGTTCGGGAATACAGCCTAGAGGAATAAAGCCATCTCTCAACACAGTTCATGAATACAGCCCAGAGGAATAAAGCCCTCTCTCATCACAGTTCGGAAACAAAGCCTAGGGGAATAAAGCCTTATCTTAACATGGTTCGGGAACAAGGCCCAAGGGAATAAAGCCCACTTTCAAAGCAGTTCGGGAACTAGGCCCAGGGAAATAAAGCTCTATCTTAACACAGTTCGAGAACAAGGCCCAAGGGAATAAAGCTCTATCTTAACGCAGTTCGGGAACAAGGCCCAAGGGAATAAAGCTCTATCTTAACACGGTTCGGGAACAAAGCCTAGGGGAATAAAGCCCACTTTCAAAGCAGTTCGGGAACAAGGCCCAAGGGAATAAAGCTCTATCTTAACGCAGTTCGGGAACAAGGCCTAGGGGAATAAAGTCTTATCTTAACACAGCTCGGGAATAAAGCCTAGGGGAATAGAGCCCACTTTCAAAGCAGTTCGGGAACAAGGCCCAGGGGAATAAAGCCATATTTCTACACAGTTCGGGAACAAAGTCTAGAAGAATAAAGCCCACTTTCAAAATAGCTCGGGAATAAAGCCAAGGGGAATAAAGCTCTCTCTCAATGCAATTCGGGAACAAAGCCCAAAGGTCAAAGCATCTCAGGATAACAAGTAAGTTAAGCAACAGCTGGCGAGCCAGGTAAGTAAAAAAAATGCATGCATAACTTTGAAAGGATTGTCATTGTCACACACTGCACAAGTCCCATCAAAGTGGGGGCGACTGTAGGCACTGCATTTTTGCATATAAGTCCCTATGATGAGTCTCATTTGGAGACACTACCTTTTAAGTCGAGGAAGTCGCGGGAAATGGACGTCGGAAGGGAATCGGTATTTTTGTTAGATTTTATTCGCTTGTTTAGCTTCGGGTTCGCTTGTTGGACCTTCGTTTTAAAACACACCCTTAGCCCAAACCCCATAAGACACACACCAAGCCCATCTCACCCAAGCTCAATCCAAAAAAAATAATTAAAACATTTAAAATACATGTCACAAATTAAATTAAATTAAATTAAAGCTAATCAAATTAAATTCCTAAATTAAATAAATTAAATTCCTAATCTAAAAAATTACATACCAAAGTGAAATAAATCAAATAAAATATAAAATATATCTCTACCTAATCAAAACAAATTAAATAAAATCTAAATAATTGCCTACCTAATTAACATAAATCAAATATTTTAACTTCCTAATTAACCAAATTTTGTCCCGCAATCAATCTCTTGCTTTCCATGCATGACACTAAGAAATATCTCACCTTTATTGCATGATCTCTCATTCCTTCTCCAACAAGATTTAACCCTAACCTTTGTCTATAAAAGAAACAATTTTCTCACCATTGTCTCCTCCCTCCAACTCACGAATACAAAAAGAAGAAAAAAGCCTAGCTCATTCACGAAACAAAATCAAGCGACATAAGCCTGCACCTTCCACGCAACAACCCTCATTACGCCCACCACACACGTAAGCCACCCTCACGCACGTAGAAGCAACACACAGGCCACGCCATCCATCAACCCTAATCTAACTCAGCAACAAAACGCAATCAAAGCCCTCACTCAATATGCCTCGACAGCCCCTCACTTAAACCCTAAAGCCATCTCTCCAACACGTCCTCACAGCCCCTAACCCAGCAACACCCTTCACGCCATCACAGAATTCACAGCTCACGTCATAGCCTTCATCCAGCAACACAGCACCCACGCCACAACCCTTAACTACACGAACAAGCAGCCCTTTTTACCAGCCACCAAACCATAAAACAAAGCACCCAAAACAGTCCCCATTCACTGCCTAAAACTGCCGCAACCTAGCCCCCCTCACTGCCGCATATTACATCCAAAACCGCTCACTGCATTACACCAAAAATTGGCTTAAACATAGGGGTGAGCATCGGTTCCGGTTCTACCTGGAACCAGTTGGAACCGGACCGATTTTCCGGGTTTGGAACCGGAACCAGTTATAATCGGGTAGGTTCCGGTTCCAAATATGAAAGAACCGATTTTATCCGGGTAGGTTCCGGTTCCAAAATGGTCGGAACCGGAACCGGACCATGGAACCGGTTTAATATATATTTTCAAACATTCCAACCAGTGATCTTTTAATGTTGGCAATTGACTAATCGAATCATTCTTTCTTTATTTGACCTTTAGTTTAAAAAACTTATATTGTGCATGATCAACACTTTGCTGGTAGATCTAAGATCAAGCGCTTTTAAATCTTTTGGAATAAAACAAAAGCTGCAAACATCATGACCCATACACCCTTTTAATTTTTTTTTTTTTTACAAAACAGTGAACCAAACTTGAATAAAATCAAAAGAAGCATTTGATTACTTGGCTTATTGGCAATGAATCTTCCCCTTCAATAATCAAATATTTTGAAAGAAAATTGTGGGCTATTATATAACCTTTCATTTTTGAGCTTTCGTACTCCGATTTGGTCCCCGTTTTTTCCTACGGACTCGTATCGGAATGTAGTTTTCATTAAAATATTTTAAAATAGGGTAATTCGGAACCGGACCGGAACCAGATTGGAACCGAATAATAGGGTACCCTGTTTAATTGGGCAGGTTCCGGTTCCACTTAGTGCAGAACCGAATTTTTCCGGGTAGGTTCCGGTTCTATGCGGAACCGGAACCGAAACCGATTTTGCTGACCCCTACTTAAACAGTCCCTGTAACCACCAAAAATAGTCCATGTAACCACCAAAAACAGTCCCTTAAAACAGACCCCAAACACCACCCTAAAAAAGTGAGCAAACAACCCCAAAAAAATGGCCAAACCAGTCCCTTATTTCCCATAAAATATTGACTAAAAAACAACAACAGAACAGCAGCGAAACGGAGTGAAAACAGCGGCCTTAACAGCAAAACAGTTAGTAAAAATATTGAACCAGTGAACCAGAAGAGTTGCGGAGTGATAGCCCTTCCGACGGACTTGTAACGCGCTTCCGAAAGTCGACATAAAAGGTTAGACCTGAGGGTATTTTTCACATCCATTTTCATTCATATTTTTACTATTTATTGAATCTTATTCGCATGATTGTTGTGGAGTGATGCATGTTGTGGCCCTTGATAGATAGAAAATGCATGTATTGTGAATTAGTGTATGTTGTGGCCCTTGAGTAAAATGGAAAATGTGTCGCCTCTTGTGGTTAATAGGATGGAAACCCGGACATAAATTTCATAGCCGATTCCGAATGGACGGTAGTATGATATGTACTCGAGATACAACTCCACGTACCACTTGAGCAAACGGTACATATTTTGTTTTATGTTGTTTTGATTCGTTTATTATCCGTTATTTAATTTCTGCATGTTATTTGTGTGTGTAATGATGAGATAAAGCGCATGGGCTTAGTAAGTTGGATTAAAGGTCCTCTATTTCGAGGGGTTAAAATCTTTTACCACGATGCTTCGCCGCGCCGGATGATGTATATTCGATTGAATATAAGATGTGTTCAATCGGGTATACGAAGTCCGATATCGTTGTCTTTATTTTTTATATATGCATTATGTTATTGGCGCATGGGCTTAGTAAGTTGGATTAAAGGTCCTCTATTTCGAGGGGTTAAAATCCTTTACCACGATGCTTCGCCGCGCCGGATGATGTATATTCGATTGAATGTAAGATGTGTTATATCGGGTACATGAAGTCCGATATCGTTGTCTTTATTTTTTATACATGCATTATGTTAGTAGTGCATGGGCTTAGTAAGTTGGATTAAAGGTCCTCTATTTCGAGGGGTTAAAATCATTTACCACGATGCTTCGCCGCGCCGGATGATGTATATTCGATTGAATGTAAGATGTGTTCAATCGGGTATACGAAATTCGATATTGTTGTCGTTATTTTTATATGCATTATGATGTGATGCGCATGAGCTTAGTAAGTTGGATTAAAGGTCCTCCATTTCGAGGGTTTAAAGAACCTTTACCATGATACTTTGCCGCGCCTTTTATTTCGTTATTCGCTTTTCTCTGTATGTCATCTTCTTGCATAATCATGCATCATGTTGCAATGCGCATGGGCTTATCTAGTTGGATTAAAGGTCCTCCATCTTGAGGGATAAAAAGCCTAAGGACTACCTTTGCCAGAATGATTTGCCGTGCCTTTTAGCCCGTTATTATTTATTAGGTGTCATCTATTCATCCGTTCATGTATGTGTCATGTGTTTACTGCATTTTAGAGGTCACTTCTGTAACCCTGTTCGAACGCTTTTCAGAACGCCGCACGAACGCATGTTTTCTGTCTCAATTCGTTCGAACGCGTTTACGAACGCGAACCTTCTGTTTATCGTTCTAACGCGGTTACGAACGCCGCACGAACGCCCACGGTAAACAGGCCCTCTTTCATCATCTCTCATGCATGGTTACTCGTTTTTTCATTTGCCTTTTTGATTGTTCATGTTCTCGCATTTAGTCATTTATTGTGTTCACATGGTCACATGTTCGTTTCCATGATGCATGTTTACATGATAGTTATCTACTTATGCTTCCGCATTCATCCATTCAACATGTTTATGAAGTTATATTCTTGTCGTTATTCCGATTTGCTTTAATGCGTGATTGTACAATTATTATCTACTGGCATGCCTATGATCAAATGTAATGTGCTTATGACATTGTATGTTTGCTGTATTTCAATTTATCTTTATGCATGCAAATTGGGACATATATTATATGCAAATAGGTTGTTATGTAAATTGGGACATAGATTGTATGCAAATATGGTATATGCAAATTCAGACATAGGTTGTATGCAAATATGAAGATGTGTTACATGTGAAATTAGATGAACTTTTGATGTATGCATGCAAACTTAGGAGTATATTACCCCTTAGGAATATAAGTTGCTATACTCGATTAAATTATTGCACAAATCATTTTATTACAAGTGGCATAAGTAAGGGACCATTCCGAACCCAACGGTTTGAGGTCTTCCCTTGCGAGGGGTGAGTGCAGCCTTAAATCATTTTCCCGGTTCACACCGGGTGGCGACTCCATTATTCTCCGATTTAGTCCCTCGCGGGCTACTCCGTACTCCCAACCGGGCTGCGAGCCCGGAACAGCATGCGTCGCCCAGTTTCTGTGTCCCACACTAGGCCTGGGGCTGGAATGTGTCTGCCCCGTACGAAGCATATATCAGATCACTAGTAACTAGTCTCTGTAATCGGATAATCATGACCTAGTCATATTATCCTGATAGCTGCAGCATTTAAGAGTACTAGTTTCGTATCCATGTGTGATCATCATCTCCATATAACTGAAGTGATACTCCAATCTTGACATCACACCCAATACACTACGATTCTCAGTATACCCAGAAGAGGCGTACGCAAAACCTGTTAAAGCTCCGGAAGACCAAAACCAAAGTATACTGATTGTCGCAAGTATTAGCGATGCAAGTCTCAAGTTAAGACCACATACACCTACCCTGATTCAGATTCCTATAGACATATAGTCATACTACCAATGGGATTCTGATGAGTCTATCCAGAGCGAAGCTGTTCCCGGTCCAACGGCTAACAGAACCTCTTATCAAACTTGCATAAGTATCCAATACTTAAATATATGAGAACTATGTTGTTAAGCTTCCATAACGCGCACAAGTGTAATACTAGTTTATTCCGCATTATCGATGTCCAGTCTCGATAATATTACGACTAGGGATATTTAATGATTAAACCGTTCGTGGATTAATACCATCTCATATCTTATTAATCCGGAACTAATCATAATGACTTTTATCATTTATACATATCTAAGTAATCCAATTACAAAATGATAAAATAGCAATTTCCTTTGTCACATAATTAATTTGTACAAAAACACCATGTCTTTTACAAATAGTGATGTTATGAGTTATAATTGTCCAACACAAACTATCGGATGACCTCTTCCATAACCGCAACCTTCGTAAGACCGCCTGTCTGAATGTAGTAACTTTTTTCCTCTCAATTTGTAGGTCATCAATAACTCACTGCTAGAATTCAGAAAACTCTCTATTATATTCTACGAAAGTAACAACAAGCAATCTCGTTCTACGTAACTCCTCTTTATGATCAACATGTATATCGTTCGAAGTGAACTGCTCATTCTGTGTTTAATAAGGCTGAGCAAAGTGTTAATGATATGTCTGTTTGATGAGAAGTCTTGGGCTTATTATATGTCTACTGATGTAGGGTATTATGATCATTACATGGGGAATTGATTTTCCGATGTCTAGTGCTGTATCTGAAAATCTTAGGTGGTACATATCATAATTTATCTCAACTATCAATTCGTCCTAGATCTTCATAGCTAGTATCTGATCCTTAGTTTTGCACTATCAAAATACTCATTTTGATATTCCAACCGTTGCTTAAGCTATAAGAAAAAAAATTCTTAAATTAAATTGTGTTCAGTTATAGAATTACTTAAGTTCAGAATGTAAAAGTACTTATCTCCCCAACTCGTTTTGGCGTATTATGCAAAATTCATTGATAGATTGCCAATACGATTCCACCTTCTCAATAGATCTCGATATCAAGATTTATCTAATCTTTAACTGTATTTAAAACACATTGATTATAGTTTAACAGTTTAAATAATTAATATAAAGTTATTTTTTAGAAAATACTCATAACATCATCTGTTTGTTGGAACATAACCACAAATTAAGCATCTGAAGGGTTTTCTTTAAATTTCCACTTCAATATTCGATGAATGTGGGGAATTCCTCTTCTTTTTTCGATATATTAATCTGATAACCTTTTAATTTCTTTGAATTCCCATGCCTAAAAACTATAAACAAATTTGTTCATGTTGTACTTCGCCTTGGATTCTCTGCATGCTCTTTTTTAAAACTTTTCCTCCTTGCATTTGATACTCTTTTGGCACAACATACACAACATCCTATGACCGTCTTCCTCATTGAAAACCCAGAAACATATCATTTTCATCCATCAGGTCATAATTAGTTGGCCTCGCCTCTTGTTGAGCCATCAATACCCTATCAGCAAAATAAAATAAAGTTATCTTCAATGCATTTTCATCGAGTATTAACAAAAAGTCTAGCTACTCTATCATGAAATACACATCTAGTATCTTGGCTCGGGACCAACGAGGAAAATATCGGTCACGCGGGATATAAGTATTGTACATACTCCTCATTTCTGCACCACACTCAAGGAAAGTTACTAAAGCCCACACAAGGATTCAAAAACGAATCAACTTATCTCAATTCAAAAATAGAGTTGGTTTTCTTCATCATCATCGATAACTCTGTTAATTAGCATACTATGTATTATCATTTCGTTGAACTTCAAACCTATGTCAAGAAAATGTCCGAAAATTGATTCCTTGAACAGTTTACAGTTATGTTCCAATCAATTTATTTTTGAAGATATCAAACACTCTTCATATTTTGCTCATGTTTGTTACATGACCTTGGAAACGATCGTCTGCTAGTATTACCAAAAACCATGGGTAATGAAATGTTGACACATCAACCAAAAAAACCAATACATCACGATAAATCATGTCAAGTAACAAAATAGTGCAACAGAAAGAGTCACATTGCTTTATCAGTGCGACAGCGACACAAAAATATCACATTGTATCATCATCAGTGCAATAGAAATTCATTGCATTGTGTTATCAGTGCAACAAATGGTGTCATATTGTTGTCGCATTTCTGATCGATGCAAAGTCCATCAATCATAAATTTACCGCAATGTGTTATCAATGCGACAAATCACGTCGCACTGTTGATAACTAAGAGCGACAGTAGTGCGACAAATGCCGGAGTACTGGTGATAACTCAGTGCGACAGTAGTGCGACGTCTATCAAACTTCCACATGGGTTTATTAATTAGAGTATTTTATCATCTCTTCTTCAAAGAATTTTATCAAACAACTATTGTCTGCAATACAAAATACACAAACAAAGAGAAAATCGAAGTAAAAAATACACCCAAATACGAATGCTAAAAGTATAAAGCAAGCAAACAGTGTCAAAAACTCAAGTATATTTAAGTGTGGCCAAATATCAAGCCTAAAATCTATCAAGTCAGGCCGAACCCGATAGAAAATAAATTTTTAAAAAAAAATTTGAAATTTCTATGTTTTTAGTGTTTTTTAAGTTAAACTTTAAGAATATAGTTATAAATATATATATATATATATATATATATATAATTAAAAATTAATTTATATAATTAAAAAAATATTTTTTATTAATAAAAATCAGGCTCGAGCTGAGTTTAGGGTTTTTTGTCCAAGCTCGAGCCCTGAAAAAAGGCCCCTGGGCCGGGCAGGGGTTACCAAAGCTAATGCCAGGCGGGCCGGGCTGGATCGAGTCCGAACTTTTTTGCTATCCTTAAATATATTAAAATACATTATGATAACTCACTTTTGCTTTTGTCTTAATCTGAATAATTAGATGCTTGATTTTCATTCTTGAACTTTCTCACATGTCAAGATAAAGAGATCTTCAAGAGACTGATTTTGAATATGAAATAACAAATGGAAGGGAGATAGAGGCATGCATAAGAAGGAAAGTTAATTTATTTTTTTTGGTAAACGTGAGAAAGGAGAGATAAAGAGTTATTTTGATAGTAATTTTCAAGATTTTAGTGTTATTTATCAGAATAAATATAAAAACTTAATAATGACTAATTGATAAAAGAACGACTAAAATTTACATAGTTCGGTTAATTTCTCAAAACAATTTATATCTATCACAACTAATCTTATTATATTTTTCTATCAAATTAGCCAAATCAACGCAAACTGCAGACTGAGAAATGCATGCTTTTGATTGGATTATCAGCCAACCTTGAATCCTTGATTGGCCTTAGGAAAAAATAAACAAGAAGAAGAAGAGAAAAGAAAAGAAAAGAAACCTTTAACCAACTTGCTTCAGTGGTAATTCCAATTGTGAGAAAATTCCACAAAAGCACACCAATGTTGTTGAAACCATACCATCATTAGCTGGAAACTGAAGAGCCAAATTATTATGTGGTTTACCTTCTTTTATTAATAATGACAAGTGTATAATAAAATAACACACCCAATAGATAAAAATATCTATAGTATAAAGCACAATAATATGAGTGAAAGATAATATAACGAATGATTAGAATTAAAAGAGATAATGTATCCACAGACCTATGTTTATGTGACTGAATTATCGACTCAATCATTTCATTATAATCTAATAGCTGATACAAAATCATTTCATTATGGAATCTTTCTGAAAATGGCAACAAAATCCCTTCATTATATAACATCTCTAAAAATGACAACAAAACTTTTTCATTACAGAGAATCTCTTTGAAAATGACAAATGTAAATTATCAAACAAATTAAAGAACATAACCATGTGATAGACATTGACAATATCTTATATATATATCAATGATTCTAGAACACGGATGCCCGCAGTTTTGCAAAATACGGGCTACTAAAATCTGACCGTTGGATGCAACCAACGGCCAAAATTTGAAAATCTTTTAAATTGTTTATAATTTCTACTTTTCTATAAGTGGTCCCCACTTCTGAAATTTTTTTCCATTAATTTCTACTTTTCTATAACTGGTCCCCACTTCTGAAATTCTTTTCAACTTGCTTATTTCATCAAAGTCTTGCCCACGTGCTTATTAATGGTTGCTTTTGACTAGATAAAAATCTCTCCAATTCACTCTTAGTTTCAGAAAGTGCCTACAATTCGAAGGCTTTCTTTGCAACTCGAAGGCTTTGCCTTCCATGTTTTTGTCTGCAAGTCCTGAAATTTATAAGGTAAGTTAATTATTTTTTTTGGAACCGGATATGTCTTTATTAATTAAAAAAAATGCGGTGGGATGATCACGTGCTTATTAATGGTTACTTTTGACTAGATAAAAATCTCTCCAATTCACTCTTAGTTTCAGAAAGTGTCCACCATTCATATTTACCAAATGTTTTATCATATACAAAAACAAATAAACCACCACAAAAAAGCTTTGTTCAATGACCAACATTTCCCCCGATGTTCAATGTTCAAGGTCAGTTATAACCTCGAATGATTCATCAGCAAGTATATCCAAAAAACTATATTGTCTAAAGCTGATACAAAAAGGCGTTGGCGGACTTCAATATTACTGATGCCAGTCTGAAAATAAATAAATAAATATGTTAGCATTACATTGACTACAAACTATTTCAAGCAAATGATAGTAAGTGTTAGAAATGACTAATAATACCTCAACCAGAGGAGCTGTCATCATTCGAATACGAAGAGATCGAATTTGTTCCTGAATGAACCTTAAATCTATATCACATATAATCTTCAAATTACTAAAAGAAATAATGTGATCATTAAATTTATGTAACCAACATAATCATAAAAAATATATAAAATTATTTTTACCTTTTAATAAGTAGTGGGCAATTTCTTTTATCGTGAGATTTGCCAACTTGTCCACATCCATTACAACGTCTACCTTTGTCTTTAGCCATATTTTTTGCTTTTTCTTTTCCGCTTTTAAGCCGTTTGCC
Source organism: Zanthoxylum bungeanum (assembly GCA_019454045.1). NCBI lineage: Eukaryota > Viridiplantae > Streptophyta > Magnoliopsida > Sapindales > Rutaceae > Zanthoxylum > Zanthoxylum bungeanum. The sequence continues at coordinate 66,422 of SKCR01027431.1, forward strand.
ACAACCTTTAAACCTGACTTCAAGTGGTTCGCTAAATCGTGGTTGGTGAACAAAACTATCTTTTTCGGAAATAACCCCATAAGGAGAACTACTCATTACTGATTTCGCTTGTTCCAAAACTCTTTCCAAGCTGTCCATCAATATTTTACTTCCTTCTTCACTTAATACCACTTTGTCAATGACATCTGAAGCTAACTGAAACAATTTTGTCCTCCTCAACAAAAGCGATTTGTCGGTAAAATCATTTATTTCTATACCTTAATCATCTACAACCCTCTCAAGATTAGCTGCTTTAGTCCACTGCTTCAGAATATAAGCATGGGGTAACAAAGTAACTTCCAACTTATTAAATAATGTCAGAATATGTCTACATGGGAAACCTTCACTCTCGAATTTCTTGCAAATGCACGAAACAAAATTTATATCCTTGTCATGAATAATTTCATATACTTTACTACCATATCGACTCACAACATTATACACCCAAGAATTTCCATTCTGGCCCACAAACTCAATCACATGTAAAAAGCTATCCCATAATTCAGCTTGAAACTTATAAAAAATATATCGAGTACAAATTTCAGACATTTGCTTCTCCATCTCTATTGGCAATCTTAATAATGGTCTTTCATTCAAGTCAATATGATCAAGTTTTAACACCTCGTGTCTTTGTCTGGCAAGTGCTCTATTGAACCGAATCACAAAGTCAAGTAATGAATTTTTTTTCGAAACATACCTCTTAAAAAATGCATGACTACTTTCTGTTGGACAAAATGACCCATAGCGTCACTATTTGCACAGAACATTGTGTTGTTGTAGCAAATTAACTATGTGACAAAGAAATTGCACTCTCATCATTTGTGATTAGATCACCATAGATATATAAATGAAGAGAGGTCCCTGTGATTAGTTCCTGGACTGAGAATGATATGAGACAGTATCAGTCCCCGAAGGATTAATCATTAAATATCCCTAGCCGGAGTATTATCTAGACTGGACATCGATAATGCGGAATAGGCTAGTATTGCACTTGTGTGCGTTGTGATGGCGCAACGACATAATTCTCATATATATAAGTATCAGATACTTATGCAAGTGCAATGGGAGGTCGTGTTTCACCGATGGTACGGGAAACAGCTTCGCTCTGGATAGACCCCTCGGAATCCCATTGGTATTATGACTATGTGTCTATGGGAGGCCGAAATCGAGGTAGGTGTGTATAGTCTTAACCTGAGACTTACATCGCTAATACTTACGACAATCGATAGACTTTGGTCTTGGTGGTACAAGGCTTTAACCGGTTTTGCGTACACCACTTCTGGGTTTATCAGAGAGTCGTAGTGTATTGGGTGTGATGTCAAGACGGAAGTATCACTTCAGTCATAGTGGAGATCACGCAGGATACGGTACTAGTGCTCTTGAGTGATGCGCATCCAATCGGGATATTGCGACCAGGTCATGAATATCAGATCATAGAGACTATGTTACCAGACATCCGATATGTGTTTCGGACGGGGCAGACACTTATCCAGCCCCAGCCCTAGCACGTGACTATCCGATACTGGGCCGATACACACAATACAATGGTATACTACGCTTGATACAGATCTTAATATTCTTAGATAAATATGACCGGAGAATTTGGTAGACATCGTGCTTTGCTAGTAGCCGACCTTGTCTCGTAAATCGGTAGAACGTAGTACTTGGTACGTACGTGATTCGGATACACCGACGACCGTATTTACTACCAACGTATCCGGGGATCTCATGGGTCGCTTCCCAATAATGCACCGATGACGCATAACTCGCACTCATTAATAATCTGGGATTATATAGAAGAAAGAGAAAATTAATCTGGGATTAATTACGGAGATATTTTATCTGGGATAAAATATCGTCTAGAGAGAGAGATTGATTAATTTGGAATTAATCGGTAAATTAATATATTCGATATATTAAACGAAATTAGATTTCGACGCGGAATTAAAATTAGATTTTAATTCGGGCGAACGAATTAATTTAGAATTAATTCGTTAGCGACGTAAATAGTGAATTCGCTAGGCGTAATCATTTAATTACGACGCAACGGAAAATTCGCTAATTGAGAATTAGCGAACCCGAGCCCGAGTGTGATTGCGAGCGCATTCGTATTTCGAATTCGAGTGCGGCGACGCAAGTCACATCAAGCGTCAAATCAATCGTCACATCAAGCGTCAAATCAAAAGTCACTTTGAGTGATTGATTGATTGATTGATTTGATTGATGGATTGAGTGAAAGACACACATCAAATCACTTTATTAAAGTGACATTTGAATAGTGATGTAAGTAGGTGAAATAGTGACTAGCTAAGACTTTTACCATTTAATTTATTAGATATATTATTTTGGTAAATGGTTTTTAGCATATTTTCTAGGAAAATATATAAGACATTTTATTAGGTAAATGTTTGACAAGTCTTCACTTTTTCACCTCTCTCTCCCTTTGTTCTTCTTCACGCCAAAATGAAAGAAAACTCACTGTTTTCATACCAGTTCAGGCGTGAGCTTTAGGGAAGGAATGAGTGGTTTTCATGGTGAAAAATCAAGTGCTAGCACACTTGCGACTATTGCGAAGGTGTTAGGGAGGTTAACCCATGAGGAGGGACTCATCCGACGGAGTTTGGAGCTTCGAAATGAGACCCGAATTAGCTCAAATCAGTGAGCAAATCTGCACAGTGGCGTGAGCAAGGCAGTGGGCTTTATGGCTTGATTCGTCTTCAAATCGACATAACCGATCAATGTAAGTATTCCGCTACCTTCGTTGGTGTGTTCACACATTCATTTCATGTCTTGTTTGATCTTGAGACCTAGATAATAACAAACAATGGCATCAAGAGCTAAAGGTTCAAGCATGAAATTGTAGGGCTTAAAATTTGGGTAAATGTGTGTGAGCATGATTTGAATAAATTGATTGTTTGAGTATGCTTATAACATGTCTAATTTCATTTTGGTTGGACCAATTTGTTGAAAAATGATTTGGAATTATTTTCCCCAAATATTTGACCTTGGCCGAATGTGTGGATGATTTTGGATTCTTGGAAATTTTGATTTTTAATTCATTTGATGAGTTAGAATCATTTAGGTTGATGTTATTTTGAATCGAATTGGATTGGATTTCGAATTGGACAAAAACCCCAAAAATTCTATGTTGGCCGAATGGTTTGATTGCCCTAATGTCTTGGTATTTTGATTTTGTGACATTGGATGTGTATGAAATCAAATTGGATGGTGATTTGATGTCGATTGTGGGTTCGATTGGATCGAAACCGAATCGGACACAAAATCCCTCCTTTGGCCGAGAGCATTAAAAGCATGTAATGGGTTTGATTTTTCAATTTGTGTGTTGGACATATAATAATCAATTGAACATGATTAATTGGACTAATTTCATGTTTTGGAAATATTGATTTGGTTGATTAATCATGAAATGCACTTTAGGTTAATTGAATATGAAATTGGATTTTGTATATTTAATTAATTGGGCCTAATTTTGGAAATTGGACTTTAATGTTGTAATTGGGCTTATTGGGCTTGATTTTATCAAGTTGGGTTTAGGCCAAATGGATTGGATCCAATTGGGCCCAAAACCACTTCCGTTAAGCCCAAATGCGACTTAATGAACCTTTAAAGTTCAATTGGGCCTAATGGGCCTAAATTGATTTCTAGGCTTATGGGGTTACTCCTTGATTGGGCTTTGGTTGCCGAAGCCCATGCCTTAAAGAAATTAATTAAAAGCCCATTGGACTTGAATTGAATTGACGTTGGACGTCATTCGGGGCTTTGAGATCCGTAGCGATTAAATTTGGAATTTAAGTCGAAAAGGGTTTATTAAATAAAGTGCAATATTTAATTTGGAATTGAATAGTGAATTAGTACTAAATACATGTTAAATTAGATTTAATAATGTAGTTTAATTTAATTAATGAATTCGTACTTTAAGTACTTATTCGCAAAAACGAGTTTGACTCGAACAAAATCAAATCGTTGTTTGAACATTGGATGATCACTTAATTATCAGATTAATTAATTTGATTAGATTGATTGATAGCATGCTTATGTGTGTGAATACGTGGTTGTGTTGAATGTGTTGGTTTCTATAATTAGTCCCAAAGAAAGATTAAGCCATAGAAATACAAATAACATACATGCAAAGCTAGAAACATGGCGGAATCATACTTACTAAGGTTTGTGACGAAAATGGTGAAGACAATCCTTGAGTCTTCAAGGTGGAAGTTTCGGCCAAGCAAGAAGATGGAGAGAAGCTTCAAATCTTCAAGTGTTCCAAGCTCCAAGGTTGTTTCCCTATCACCTATTTTGATCCTTGCTTGTGCTAGCAAAAATGGAGAATGAAAAACAATTTTTCTGCCTTTGGTTTGAAGCTCACGGCGTGAGCAAGGGAGAGGAAGAGGGAGTGTATTACTTATCAATTTTTGTTCTCATTTTTTGTTTCTAAAACCGTGAGAGACAAATGAAAAGCAAATGAAATGATATCAAATACCAAATGAATTTTTTAATCAAAAAACCCTTCAAAAACCGTGAAAGGTTTTTCCCTCCAAAGGAAAATTCATCATTTGCCATCATTATCTCACATTGAGAATAGAGACAATGTATCATCCCTTAAAGGTGACTAGATACATCCATCATCTATTCGTATCAAGTAATGAGATATCGCGATGTGATTTGCGGATTCCACCCGTTTCAAAATACGAATGTGTCCGCA
>SKCR01027432.1:0-71313 GCA_019454045.1 Zanthoxylum bungeanum
TTTAAGATATTTATATTTATTATTTAATTATTTAATGTTAAATAATTAAATTAATTAATAAAATGGCTTGATATTAGTGGTCCATTTGGTGTTTGCTTTATTAAAGCAAAAGGTGTGCCAATGGAAATGCAACAAAATTAAATAATTGTTATTTGATTTATTGCTTGTGAAATTCGGCCAAGGGGGTTTTGATTTTAACAAATTATTTTGTTCTCATTTACACACACAAGATAACTTACACAAATATTTACAAAGAGAGTTGAGAGCAAAGGTGAAAGAAAGAAAGAAAACGAAGCCAAAAACTTGGTTTTTTGTAAGTTTTTTTTATACTTTCTTCTACTTAGAAAATATTTCTATTAATCTTGGCTTCAATTTGTGTTGCTAAGTTGATGTCTATACTCTTTGATTTTGTAATTAAATGTGTTTGAAGCTTGTTGGATGTGTTTAAGCATGTATGTTTATTTATAAGCTATTACTAGTAATTAACCTTATAAGATTAATTAGTAATCAAAGTTGCCATTCTAGAATTTCTTAGCCATTCATAATTAACCTAGAATTGTTCTTGAGTTGTTTCATGATGGTGAGACTTGATTGGTGTGGTATTGGATTGATTAAAGTGTTGAATTAAATCAATTTAATGTAAATTGTGCAATTGGAGTAATTTATGAAATTAGGGTTCTAAAACTAATCCAATTTTGGGGCTTTTCATATATGTGATTTAATTTGATGTATATATGATGTACATTAAATTTGGGATTGATTGCATTTTATCTTGACATGTTTTAAACTAAAAAAGTCCAAATTGCAAATCCTGGAAATTATTGGGGCTGTTCGGCAATTTCAGAAAAATTTGGATTTTTTGTTGCAAATTATATTTTCATGTATTATACATGTATAAATCAATTTGGGATTGATTTGGAATCACTTAAATATGTATTTGACAGTTTAAGGACCAAAATGATTAAATTGCAAAGTTTGGGGGTCTCACGGTAATTAATGATAAATCTGATTTTGCGGATAAAAAATTCAGTTTTTTTTTATTGATTGATTAGAATAATGTTGAATGATTGTTTCGATATTTAATATCGAAACTTGCAACTATTGGATATTTACTTGTTCTATATAAATAATTATTACATATTTTAATACGACTTGTAGTGTCATTAACGAATAAATAAACATTAAGAAAAGTATTTGGTTAAGTAAATAACTTAGAACATTGTATTATGAGATTTTATCACTTAAGTATTAAATGCTTATTCCATACGGTAAAGGATGGTCTGGTACTAGATCATACTACATATCCTTATCCATTTAATGAATATTGTATTAAATCTCATTTAACCAATGATTGTCATTGGACCAGAAAATTTATTAAACTGATACATTGGATGTATGTACTTTAATGAATCGTAAATTGCTTAAGGTAGTTTTCTTTACTTCGTAACTTAGTCAATGAATCGTCATGACTTGGTTATGTGTTTCTGATGAAACGCAGATAGAATACTTTGATTGGTTCAAAGATATTCGATCTGAAGTTTTGAAAATTGTATCTTTAAAAATTCATTATGAGTCTTTGAACTGTTCAAAGATGTTTGATATGATCAAACATATGAATTTATGGCAATAAGTTCTAAGGTTATTGATTGAATATGATTCTTACTCAATATTATTCCTCTACGATTCCATCGCTAATGGAATTGGCAAGTGGAAATAATCGAATCTTATATATGATTTGATTCATTTGATATTGATTGTTGTCGAATTAGTTTCAATTCTTTTGGGGATATGCTCCAGTAACACTAATTCATCCTTTTAATTTAGGTTTCATTAGTTTCTACAGTTACATATATGATATGTATAGGTAGAAAATTTGAATCTTGAAAAGTTTGAGATTTGAATCTTTCTTTTGTTTAATGGTTACATAATCAATAATACTTGCGCATTGGAGGTACGAGTATAAGTTTATCATTTATTCTATTTAATAGAATATTGTATTCTATTTAATAGAATATTGTATTCTATTTAATAGAATATTGTATTCTATTTGATAGAATATCTTTTCTACGATCCCGAGTAATAAAATTATTTTATTACTTAGTACGTAACATCAGATGTTGACCAATGTAGAAAAGACTCGACTTACTGAAGTCAAATATGAGAGTGATAAACTATAAATGGAACTACATAATTAATAAGATGAAAATACCCTTTATTTTCTTCCATATAAGTTTAATAGGATGTCAGAATCATTTGCAAAGTATTTGATACTTAATGGTTCTGTTGTTTTCTTATCAAAGAAAATCATCCTATAATTTATAGTGGGAACGATATTTGATATCGATTTCGGAGATTAGCATTAAACCATAGATCTAAGATTGTTCATAGCGTATTACGATCAAGTTTGGAACTTTATTGAGCTTTTATTATGAATCGTTTATAAAATGTGCAAATGGTTTATGCAGGAAAAACACAGTGAGCTTATTAAAGGTTTGACCTTTATAGTATGACAGTGAGAAAATTTAAAATCAGCAATCTATTGTAGAATCTGAGGAAACTTGTCTCTAGTCGCACTGATTGAAAATTTAAGATCTGTTGCTTAATGATGATATTAAATTGTACATTTTAACTAAAGAATACAAAATGGCGTTTCTGAATTGTTTCTTCAGATAATAGATCCATTGTGATTTCTTAGTTTGAAGAGTTCATTTTGGAATGGCCCTAGAGTTTGTATTATGCTAAGATTACAATTTAATATATTAGCTTATAGAGCCTATTGTAGACTCAGATGAGTTTTCTGGATATTTGTGTTTTCTAATTTTGATATCTGTCAGATTGTCTGATTTTATTTAAGTATAGAGAATACATATGGGATAGAAGGGTTAGTTGGAGCGTACAAATTTCTTTCTAGTATTTTACATCATAATGACATTATCATTATTAATGTAATAATAGATGTCTATCAGGTAAAAAGATTTACCTCAGCCTTATTTTTCTCCGTGAAAGTAGTGGGAGTGGTCTCTATTATATTTGATATAATGTTTTATATAAGATATAAAACTAAGAGACTTGTGAGATACTTCTATTAATCGTACATTAGATATGATTTAATAAAGGACACACCAAGACTATCTGTATGACAGTTAGTATAATTTTTTTTACAGTTAGTGTGTGTCTTATGTATAGTATTCATCTTTCGTAAATGATGATTCCTTTTTCGACAGACATATTGATAAGAATGTCTAATCAATCTTATGCATCATATGATTGTTGGTTTCTATAATATGTCCCAAACAAAGATTAAGCATATGAAATATAATAAATGAATATATATTAAACTTGAAGCATGGCGGAATCATACTTACAAAGTTCTTGTGATGAAGATGATGAACAAATGGTGGAAGCTCCAAGTGTGGTGATTTTCGGCCAAGGAAGACAAGAGGTGGAAAGCTCCAAGCTTTGTGTATTCCAAGCTCTTTGATGGTTTCCCTATCACCTCTTTATGATCCCTTGTAAGGTGCTAGCCTTGCATGTGAGTAGATGTTCCAAACAACCACAATATCTTCAAGCTTGCAACCAAAAATGAAGAAAATGGAGAACCCAAAACTGTTTCAGGTTTCGGCATTAGAGAGAGAGAAGAGAGTTTTTGTTAAATTAATTTTTGTTACCAAAAATCAATTATATTTATGCCATAATGTTTATTAAATTAATAATAAAATTATGACACCAACCATGCAATGGCTTAGAGTGTCAAACACTCAAACTCCATGCAAAACAATTGAGTGTAAGGTACACTATCACCATGCAATGCATTATCAATAAAATAATACATATAATGACATGTGTCATGTGGGCCCCACACGTTTCCAAATGAAAGTGGGCCCACGTGCACTCACGCGCGTTCGGGTTCGATATTTCCGAAATACCGAACTTACGTCGCGACGTTAATTAAATCGAATTTAAATAAATAATTGCGCCTGGCGTAATTATTATTTACGTCGCTAACGAACTAATTCTAAATTAACTCGTATGCCCGAATTAAAATCTAATTTTATTTCGCGTCGAAATCGAATTTCGATTATTATATCGAATATAATAATTTTATCGATTAATTCCAAATTAATCGTTCTCTCTCTCTAAACAAGGCACTTTATCCAAGATAAAGTTTCTCCGCAATTAATCCAAGATTAACTAAGTCCGAATCAAATATCATAGGTGAATCTTCAGGAAGCGACCCAAGAGATCTCCGGATATGTTGGCAGTAAATACGGTCGTCGGATAATCCGAACACGTACGTACCTCGTACTACATCTTACCGATTCACAAGACAAGGTTGGCTTCTAGCAAAGCGCCATGCCTACCCAATTCTCCAGAAATATTCTTATAGGAATATAAGATCTATATCAAGCGTAGTATACCGTAGTATTGCGTACATCGATCCAGTATCGGACGATCACATGTTAGGCCTGGGGCTGGAGATGTGTCTGCCCCGTACGAAACATATATCGGACATCAAGCAACCAGTCTCTTTAAATCGGACAATCCTGACCTGGTCATATTGTCCCGACGGTTGCAACCTTTTATAGAGTACTAGTTCTGTGTCCTGCGTGATCATCACCTCCATATGTCTGAAGTGATACTTCCATCTCGACATCACATCCAGTACACTACGATTCTCGATAAACCCAGAAGAGGTGTACACAGAACCGGTTAAGGTCCCCAACCACCAAAACCAAAGTTTACCGATTGTCGCAAGTACTAGCGATGTAAGTCTCAGGTTAAGACCATATACACCTACCCTGATGCGGCCTCCCATAGACACGCAGACATACTACCAATGGGATTCCGCGGGGTCTATCCAGAGCGAAGCTGTTTTCCGTACCATCGGTAAAACACAACCTCCTATCGCACTTGCATAAGTATCCAATACTTAAATATATGAGAACTATGCCGTTGTGCCCTCACAACGTGCACAAGCGCAATACTAGTCTATTCCGCATTATCGATGTCCGATCTCGATAATACTCCGACTAGGGATATTTAATGATTAAACCTTATGGATTTATACTGTCTCATATCATCTCAATCCGGTATTAATCATATGGACTTTCGCCATTTATATATCAAAGTAAATAATATTACAAAACGGCAAAAGGCAATTTCATTATCACATAGTTAATTTTGTACAATAATACAATATCATTTACAAACAGTGACGCTATGGGACATAATGTCTAACAATCTCCCACTTGGCCTATAGCCAGTCACTCAAGCATCTAATACCCGAACTATGTATGTGTCGTTCAAAAACTTGCTGAAGAACAGCCTTCGTCAGCGGATCTGCAATGTTGTCATCTGATGTGACCTTCTCGACCTTTACATCGCCACGATGTATAATCTCCCGAATCAGATGGTAACGTCGAAGAACATGCTTGGACCGTTGATGAGACCTTGGTTCCTTAGCCTGTGCTATAGCCCCGTTATTGTCACAATACAATGGAACGGGCTCAGCTGCTAACGGAACTACTCCTAATCCGATTAGGAACTTTCGGATCCAAACTGCCTCCTTTGCTGCTTCAGATGCAGCGATGTACTCCGCTTTTGTTGTTGAATCGGCAACAGTATCTTGCTTGGAAGATTTCCAGCTCACTGCTCCGTTATTCAAACAAAAAATGTACCCGGATTGCGACTTGTAGTCATCCTTGTCGGTTTGGAAACTTGCATCGGTATACCCAGATACCGCAAGTTCTCCACCTCCATAAATTAAGAAAGCATCCTTAGTTCGTTTAAGATACTTAAGGATATTCTTAACTGCTATCCAGTGACCTTCACCTGGATCGGCCTGATAGCGACTGCACATGCTCAAAGCATATGAGACATCAGGTCGTGTACATATCATGGCATACATGATCGATCCGACTGCCGAGGCGAACGGTATCCGACTCATGTTGTTCTCTCTTCCTGAGTCTTAGGACACATGTCCTTAGACAGAGAGGTACCACGTACCATTGGAACCAATCCCCTCTTGGATTGTTCCATGTTGAATCGCTTCAACACTTTATCAATGTATGTACTCTGGGAGAGTCCAAGCAGCTTTCTAGATCTATCCCGGTAGATCTTTATTCCAAGAATAAAGGCTGCTTCTCCCAGATCTTTCATGGAGAATTTTAATGAAAGCCAAGCTTTCACCGACGTTAGCATGGGAATGTCATTGCCTATAAGCAATACGTCGTCGATAAAGGACAATAAAAGTAAGTGCTCTCCCACTAACCTTCTTGTATACACAAGGGTCATCTGCGTTTTGCACGAAATCATATTCTTTTATGATCTCATCAAAACGCTGATTCCATGACCGTGATGCTTGCTTCAATCCATAAATGGATCGATTTAACTTACAAACCTTGTTTGCAAGTCTTGGTACGATAAAACCGTCAGGCTGTTGCATATAAACATCCTCCAAAAGGTTTCCGTTAAGGAAAGCGGTCTTAACGTCCATCTGCCATATCTCGAAGTCGAAATATGCAGCTATTGCAAGCATTATCCGAATGGATTTAATCATGGCAACGGGTGAGAAGGTTTCGTCATAATCAATACCATATTGTTGACGATACCCCTTCGCTACAAGCCTAGCTTTGTACGTTTGTACGTTGCCATCCATGTCGGTCTTCTTCTTGAAGATCCATCTGCATCCAATAGGCTTTACGCCTTCTGGTGCATCAACCAGTGTCCAAACTTGGTTGGCGTACATGGAATCCATCTCGGACTTCATGGCTTCTTGCCATAAAGCGGAATCGATATTTTGTATCGCTTCCTCATACGTAGCCGGCTCATTATCCTCAATAAGATTAATATCTACATGAGGTGAGATCAGGAACCCATACCTCTCAGGTACTGTTCTGACTCTCTCCGACCTACGCGGTCCTTGTGTATGTGAAGTTTGTGGTACAGACTCATCCCGGACGGTCTGTTCTTGTTCCGTCGTTGATTCATTGCCAGGAACAGTATCACTACGATCTTCATCGAGTTCTACTTTCCTCCCACTTACCACTGCATTTATAAAATCCTTTCAAGAAAAAATGCTTGTAGAGCAACAAATACTTTGTTCTCTTGTGGGTGATAGAAGTAATATCCTTTGGTTTCCCTAGGATATCCTACGAAAAGGCATTTATCAGATTTGGGTTCAAGTTTGGTACCTTCCAAACGTTTAACATATGCCCAGCATCCCCAAATCTTCAGGAAAGAGAAACCTGGTTTCCTTCCTGTCCATATCTCATATGGAGTCTGTTCAACAGACTTCGACGGTACCTTATTCAAAATAAGTATAGCACTGTTTAATGCGTATCCCCAGAAGGATATTGGTAGCTCAGTGCGACTCATCATTGACCTTACCATGTCCAACAAGGTGCGGTTTCTCCGTTCGGACACACCGTTTAATTGCGGTGTTCCAGGAGGAGTCCACTGTGAAAGAATACCATATTCTTTCAAGTAATCTTGAAACTCATAACTTAAGTATTCGCCACCACGGTCTGACCGTAATGTCTTAATACTCTTCCCTGTTTGTTTCTCCACTTCGTGTCGAAACTCTTTGAATTTCTCAAAAGTTTCCGACTTGTGTCTCATAAGATACACATAACCGTAACGAGATGCATCATCTGTAAAGGTTACGAAGTAGTGAAATCCACCTCTAGCCTGGCTAGACATGGGCCCGCATACGTCAGTATGAACGAGAGCCAACAGTTCTGTGGCACGTTCACCTTTACCGCTAAAAGGTGATTTAGGCATTTTGCCTAAAAGACAAGATTCGCAGACGTCATATGAATTGGGATCAAATTCGTCCAAGTACCCACTCTTCGAAAGTGTGGATATGCGAGTCTTGTTGATGTGTCCTAGACGACAATGCCACATATAAGCTTCATCTTTTAGATTACTCCTTTTGAGCCTTTTGTTTGTCATTTTAGGAGATTCATTTATATTCAAAATATAAAGACCGTTATTTGCAACAGCTGTGCAAATTTCTGCATCATTTTTATATAAATAACACCCAGTGTTTCTAAATACAAAAGTGTAACCCTGCTGGGTTAACAAGGATACAGATATAATATTCCTAGTTAAACTAGGTACAAAATAACAGTTCAAAAGTTTAAGTACATGCCCTGAGGGCAGTTCTAAAACAAAAGTCCCTACGGCCAAAACAGCAACTGGTGTTCCGTTTCCGACCCGTAGATCCATCTCCCCCGATGCCAGCACCCTGCTATCTGCAGATCCTGCACATCAGTACAAATATGAGCACCACAACCAGAATCAAAAATCCAATTTTTAAAACTAGAAGTATTCATATTTATCTCAATAACAAACATACCAGAGGCGATAGCCTTGCCAGCCTTGATATCCTCCCTCTGCCCTTTGCCCATTCGGCAGTCACGTTTCCAGTGACCCCTCTTGCCGCAGTTGAGGCAGATGTCGCGAGATTTGTCCTTTGGCTTCCTAGAAGCCACTGTCAACTTGCCTTTGCCTTGTTCTTGAACTTCTTCTTCCTCGCACCTCCAATTGCCTTGGGCCCAGCCCTTGGCGCATGAGAGGTCGATGCAAAATGCGCCTCGCGCTTGCTCCCCTTTAGGAGTTCCCTTTCGGACTCCTTCAGCACGGACAACAACTCTCCAAGAGTGTCGTCAGTATCCATCAACTTATAGTTGATGATGATTTGTTTCCAAGTATCGGGTAGCGATTGTAATAGCATATCAATCGTCAGCTCTGCCTCCAAGACAATGCCCATCTTGGCTAACTCATCTATGTTAGCGATCATTTGAGTCCCGTGGGCCTCAACTGATGCGCCGTCTGTCATCCGGGAGCGGAAGAGTTTCCTTACTAGCTCGTACCTCTCCATCCGCTTGTTGGTGCGGTGGAGATCACGCAATCTTGCCATCATGTTATAGGGATCCAAGTCCCTGTCTGGCGTCTGAAATGCTGGGTCATTGCAGCTAGCATAACTGACTGAGCTTGGTCACAATCGTCACTATGAGTCTTCCATAACTCTAGCTCCAGTGGCTCAGTGGGTTTAGGCGGGAGAGGTCTCTGAATAGTATACAGTACCCTCTCAGCCCCAAGCACTATCTTGAGGTTCATTTCCCAGTCGGCAAAGTTTGTCCCTTTGAAGACATTATCGCCCATGATTATGTCGCGGATATTACCTTTGCCAGTCATCTTGACAACTATAGTCCAACTATAAAGTCAACGATGTTATGGGTACAGTCAAACTGTTACAAGTAAAAATAACAATATATTAGTCCAACTAATTATTTAAAATATTGACGAAATAATTTTGAAAGACGCGTAAGGCTAAGTATCTGAACGAAATTGCAAATTCAATAATAGCCTCCCACTATTTTCTTCAAGTTTCTAACCCTCTGTAGAGAACTCGGGAAATCGAATTTCCTAGTGGGCTAGGATCCCGTTAAATAACACACAACCTTGACTTTGGCCAATAAAAATTGTATGCTATTTAACTTAGGTAGATCTCCATGATCATTGGATCTCATCCAATTCCTAGATCCGGTTAGGTGGACATCCAAGTCCGAAACATATATATAATGTCAATGTATCCATTACATTTTCCTAACCCTATCCTCCGAATCATCTAGGCCTTGGCTTTGGCCAAAAACAAACCTAATGATTCCAGTTAAGCGGGACCCATTGACGAGGAAAGTTTCGTAATCAATGTCATTGGACAAAAAGTGATCTTGACTTTGGCCAATAAAAATCACGATTTGGACAAGACACCGATATGCAACAAAACTCTCATGATTCAAGTACATCCTTGATTGACAAAGGTCTTGACTTTGGTCAAAAACAAACCAATGCCAACTTCGGATCTTGAACAAGAACCATTCAATGGAAGGATATTTGCTTAATATAAATTGAGGGATTTTCGCGTAATTGGCAACCAATTTATTTATCTTTGTTAGGTCTCATCATCATACACCCTTAAGCATGCTTCTAAAACATCATAAAGCGCGTAAAGTAAAGTAATTAATAGTGATATGCGGATGGATATATAAACAACTTGTTCCTAGAACAAATCACTCCCTTTCCTCTCCCCGCTAGCACTATTCTACTTCTACCCAATTACATAATACAATAAGAGAAACCTCATTTACATTGAGGGGAATTAGGTGAGAAGAGAATACAAAGAGATAAAGAGATAAGGCTGGACACGCAGGTCCAATTTATAAATTCCAAATTTACAATAATTTCTAAAATTACCCTTTCCCTTCTAATATCCATCCGATATACACTATTCATTCATCACATACATATATATTCAAACAAGACATGCTTTTACAACCAATCTAATCCAATTAATTAGTCTTTGTTTAAGTGATCATCCAATGTTCAAACAACGGTTTGATTTTGCGCGAGTCCAACTCGATTGAGAATAAGTACATAAGGTACGAATTCGCGAATTATATCGAACTACTTATTAAATCTAATTTAATTCGTATTCAATACTAATTCAATTATTTAATTCCAAATTAAATGTTTACACTTTTAATGTGCTTTAAAGACTTAGATTCTAAATCTAATCTATTGGGTCTCAAAGCCCAACTAACATCCAATGTTTAATTTAATTCAAGTCAAATGGGCTTTCAATTGATTTATTAAGGCTTGGGCTTTGGTCAATGTGGGTCAAACCCAATTACCAAGCCCAAATAAGGAATCACCCTTAAATGCCATAAAACCAATTTTAAGCCCATAAGGCCCAATTAAATTATTAAAGCCCATTATATTATATTTGGACTTAATGGAGTGATTTAGGCCCAAATGGATCCAATCCTTTTGCCCAAATCTACTTGGTCCAACCAAGCCCATTATGCCCAAATACAATATTAAAAGCCCAATTCACCAATTAAGCCCATTAATTAAATTTTAATATTCCAAACATTAAAGTCCAATTAATTAAAGTGTAATACCAAGATTAATATATTAAACCAAATATTTCAAAAATACCCATTTAATTTATTAATCATGTATTTTTCAAAATAAATGTCCAACATTAATTTTAAAAAAAAATCAACTCCTTTACATGTCCATATGTATTCGGCCAAGGTGAGTTTTTTGTGTCGATTTGTTTTTCAATCCGATTGAATTACTAATCTACGTCCCGTATACGTTCTAAGTCATCCAATGATCTTAACACAAAAAAAATTCCAATACATCCAATGTTCATACCCATTCGGCCAAGGTTAAATTTTTGGGGAAAAATCATCCAATGCATTTTTCATAAAATTGATTCCATATTATGTCATATTACATAACATATAAGCATACTCATTCATCAAATTTCACAAGAACATGCTTCAATCAATTTTACCCAAATTTTAACCTAATTATTTCATGCTAAACCTACAATGATACCATTGTTGGTTTCTATAATATGTCCCAAACAAAGATTAAGCATATGAAATATAATAAATGAATATATATTAAACTTGAAGCATGGCGGAATCATACTTACAAAGTTCTTGTGATGAAGATGATGAACAAATGGTGGAAGCTCCAAGTGTGGTGATTTTCGGCCAAGGAAGACAAGAGGTGGAAAGCTCCAAGCTTTGTGTATTCCAAGCTCTTTGATGGTTCCCTATCACCTCTTTATGATCCCTTGTAAGGTGCTAGCCTTGCATATGAGTAGATGTTCCAAACAACCACAATATCTTCAAGCTTTTGCAACCAAAAATGAAGAAAATGGAGACCCCAAAACTGTTTCAGGTTTCGGCATTAGAGAGAGAGAAGAGAGTTTTTTTAATTAATTTTTGTTACCAAAAATCAATTTATATTTATGCCATAATGTTTATTAAATTAATAATAAAATTATGACACAAACCATGCAATGCTTAGAGTGTCAAACACTCAAACTCCATGCAAAACAATGAGTGTAAGGTACACTATCACCATGCAATGCATTATCAATAAAATAATACATATAATGACATGTGTCATGTGGGCCCCACACGTTTCCAAATGAAAGTGGGCCCACGTGCACTCACACCATTCGATACTTCGGGTTCGATATTTCCGAAATACCGAACTTACATCGCGACGTTAATTAAATCGAATTAAATAAATAATTGCGCCTGGCGTAATTATTATTTACGTCGCTACGAACTAATTCTAAATTAACTCGTATGCCCGAATTAAAATCTAATTTTAATTTCGCGTCGAAATCGAATTTCGATTATTATATCGAATATAATAATTTTATCGATTAATTCCAAATTAATCGTTCTCTCTCTAAACAAGGCACTTTATCCAAGATAAAGTTTCTCCGCAATTAATCCAAGATTAATTAAGTCCGAATCAAATATCATAGGTGAATCTTCAGGAAGCGACCCAAGAGATCTCCGGATATGTTGGCAGTAAATACGGTCGTCGGATAATCCCAACACGTACGTACCTCGTACTACGTCTTACCGATTCACAAGACAAGGTTGGCTTCTAGCAAAGCGCCATGCCTACCCAATTCTCCAGAAATATTCTTATAGGAATATAAGATCTAATCAAAGCGTAGTATACCGTAGTATTGCGTACATCGATCCAGTATCGGACGATCACATGTTAGGCCTGGGGCTGGAGATGTGTCTGCCCCGTACGAAACATATATCGGACATCAAGCAACCAGTCTCTTTAAATCGGACAATCCTGACCTGGTCATATTGTCCCGACGGTTGCAACCTTTTATAGAGTACTAGTTCTGTGTCCTGCGTGATCATCACCTCCATATGTCTGAAGTGATACTTCCATATCGACATCACATCCAGTACACTACGATTCTCGATAACCCAGAAGAGGTGTACACAGAACCGGTTAAGGTCCCCAACCACCAAAACCAAAGTTTACCGATTGTCGCAAGTACTAGCGATGTAAGTCTCAGGTTAAGACCATATACACCTACCCTGATGCGGCCTCCCATAGACACGCAGACATACTACCAATGGGATTCCGGGGTCTATCCAGAGCGAAGCTGTTTTCCGTACCATCGGTAAAACACAACCTCCTATCGCACTTGCATAAGTATCCAATACTTAAATATATGAGAACTATGCCGTTGTGCCCTCACAACGTGCACAAGCGCAATACTAGTCTATTCCGCATTATCGATATCCGATCTCGATAATACTCCGACTAGGGATATTTAATGATTAAACCTTTATGGATTGATACTGTCTCATATCATCTCAATCCGGTATTATCATATGGACTTTCGCCATTTATATATCAAAGTAAATAATATTACAAAATGGCAAAAGGCAATTTCATTATCACATAGTTAATTTTGTACAATAATACAATATCATTTACAAATAGTGACGCTATGGGACATAATGTCTAACAATGATGATATCATAATGAATACTATATTGAGTGCGATAAGAGATATCAATTTAATCGTAATTATTACGAGTTATTTTGATATCCTCTAGACCATAAGATGTGTCTTGAAACATGTTCTTTATTATCCTTGAGATATTAAGAACGAGTTTCTTATTAATGGAGAATAAAGTTCGCAACCATTAGGATCAGATTAGTTTTGAGTCTAATTATGACATTAGATAGTCTACGTCATAAAGAGTCAGAAAAGATACAGTGAGAGTGTCACAGATGATTTTGCTGTGTGAGTGGAATTAGATGCAACTTATGAAGTATAAACTTATGAAGTTGCATAGTGACCTTGTAGATTAGAAGTTTTATATTAGTGATGTGTTTGCGGTTGTCTACATAGTATTTTGGATTTGATCCGTAAATACTTAGACAACATAGTAGCTGAAGCAAAATGTTGATGTGGCATCTGAGTCGATCTAATATTACTTAATTATGGTAGCACCTCTTGTCTTTTATTATATATATTCGATCTAATTCATTAGATTGAAACTAAATTGTGTTTAGTGATATATAAATATTAGACAAAGACTCGATAATATATAGTGTAGTGCGCAATTATAAGGTAGTTTGTAATTGACATTGGGAAGCGTTACTACTAGAAATATATTATCAAATTATGTTCTTGGTCAAGATTTACTGACACGGGTCGGTCAGTAAAATCCGTTGAGACCAGTACATGTCGTATATCAGACTTGGTCCGATGGTTTATCCTAATAAACCATGAGTCTTGGGAGACTCGTATAGACGTGTAGGTGTTTATTTGATAAACACTGAACGACTCACCAAAGATTACCTAATAGATGGTACACCAACATCAATAGGAATCTTCTTGGGTTGAGTAGCATTGTGATTCTTTGACTTGAGATATCACTGTGGATATATGAGTTATCCTTCATACTTAGATCGCAGTCACGTCACCGATCTATTTAGATCAGATGTCCGCCCGTTCGTTGGGTGTGGACTCATGCTCATGCTTTCCTGTGTGTATCAAGATAGGATCCGTCTGTAACGACCAGAGGTCCATACTACTGTTGACTCATTGACTATAGTACTGTTACACTGTGGGACAAGTGTTACGTAATATAATTTATATCTAAGAATATATACATTCGTAGAACGACTTCATGGATAAATAGTAAATTCTTTGAAACTTCGATTAGGGATTCTATGATGTTCCACTAAGAACAGCCCATCATATTTGGGCCGTAACTTTTTCATACGAACTCTGATTTTGTTTTTTAAATTTTATATCCTCGGAAAGATGAGATCGAGATCTACAACTTTTACGTTGAACATTTTCCAAATTCGAATCAAACGTAAGCCAAAAACGTAGATTACAATTCTGGATGAACAGTGCCCGGGGGCCCCTCTAGAAAAGTCTCAAAACTTCTCAATTTTTCCAAAAATTTCCATTATTAATTAATTTGCAAATAGATCCCTAGTATAAAAAGTGATTACTATTCAATGTTTCTTAAAATGAGAAAAGATAAAGAAGAAGACAGGAAAAAAAAACGTAGAAGAAAGAAGGAAGAAGGGAAAGAAGAAAGAGAGAAAGAAAGGGAAGAAGAAAGGAATAAGAAGAATAAAGAGGAAGTAAAAGAAGAAATACGAGGTAAGTTGGGCATGGCATCCTTGGAAAAATGAGGAAAAACAAACATAAAGAAGGTAAGGAACATTAACCCAAGTTTTGGCTATTGGTATTATGACAAATTATTGAATGATGACATTGTGGAGTTGTGGCAAATTGATGATTATGAAGGTTTAGTGATAAGAAAACAATAATTGATTGAAAATTCTCCATTTGTTAGATTTTAGAAATGAGATTCAGAATAGATATTAGGTTAGTTATGACTTGGTTTTGAGATGTTGTTCATTGATGGTGTTTTGATTGGTTTTTTAGGCCATTTTCTTGTGTGAATTGTATGGGGGAAAACATTGAAAAAAGTTAAGAATGAAAGAATGGGTTTAAGACCAAAAATTGGTCGTGGGTCACAACACGGATGGCCTCACGTCGCGACGTGATCTGGAATTTTTTCCAAAAATGCTTCTGGTGCAAGACGAGTCGCGACGCGAAGGGATTGTGCGTCGCGACGTGCACGTTAAAAATTTGGGCACCTCTCTGGACGGCCCGCGTCGCGACGTGCCCTGTCTTGCGTCCCAATGCGTGGACAAATATTTACCCAATTTAGGTTTTCACCATTTCAGTTTAAACCTAACGCGTTCGGGGCTACCCTATAAGTCTCGTATCAACTTGTATGTTCATGATACATCGTGATATCTATTCAATACCTTCAAAGTGAAAATGTTTACGTGAATAAGAAAATTTGAATCTGAGTCTGTAATGTATTTCTTAGTCCATTCTAATCAAGTTTATCCAATGATAAATCATCACAGGAAACACACGTTCTTCGACAAAGTGATAAAAGGCTAGCGGAATTTCAAAACAGTGAGTGGACATTCTTCTTTTAAACTGACTTTTATTTTGTTATTTTTATTTCAGACTTATATTTTTACGCTTTACGGAGTTAGAAGATTTTCTTTACAGTCATTTCATTCAAAGTTATGTTTGAGAAAACAAATGTTCTTCAGAAAACGTTTTGTACAGTTTTGAGATTCAAAGTATGATTTTTATGTTTTTCGAGACTTGAGGCAAAAACCCACCTCAGTATACAACTTGTACAGTCATGGAATTGACGGACATAGAACATGTGCACATATAGAGGATTGGGGGATGGCGATATGTAACGTCCCCAAATCCTAGTTCATGGATAGGGGGACGACGATACGTAGATGTAGGCACTGTAATTTTGCATGTAAGTCCCGATGATGAGTCTCGTACGGAGGCACTACCTCTTAAGTTGTGGAAGTCGCGGGAAACGGATGTCGGAAGGGAAGGGTCAAGAATTGATATTTTGGTGGATTTAATTCGCTCATTTAGCTTCGGGTTCGCTTGTTGGACCTCTGTTTTAAAACAACACCCCATGCCTCACGCCCAACCAAATCACAAACAAACAAAAAAACCCATTCCTACACCCATAATCCCCACGGCAACAAACACAAATAATAAAACCTTTTGTCTCTCTCTTCTTGGCCAACTTGAAAACAACAAATGAATAAACCCTCCTTCACAAATAGCCAACACCTAAGCAACAAACCACCCATGCACCTCACAACCCTCTCCCACGTGAAATAACTAACCAATAAACAAAGCATCTCACCCAATCACAAACCAAAACAAAAACCAACAAATAAACCCATGCACCCACCATTCATAACCCATGCACAATCAACCATAATGCAAACCCATACCACAACCCATAAACCACCCATACCTCTGATGAGTGATAAATCTATCACTATTTCCCACTCATTTAACTTAATATTTTGTATAGTTTCTTGAGTTTTGTGAATATTTTGATGTGTTTTGTGTTATTTTGTAGATAAATAAAGTTTTAGGACATTCTGGAGGTGATTTGGAGCAAAATAATGAAAATTGGAAAAAAGTGCATTTAGGTAATTCGAGCGCGTCGCGATGCGCAAGCCCTTGGCGTCGCGACGCCTAACATGCACCAGAGCTGCTAACATGCACCGGGTCAACGGGTCAGAATTTGAGAAGTTTGACTTTGCTAACGTGTGCCGTGCAACGTGTCACCATCAAAGCTAATTTTGCTAACGTGCGCCGCGCCACATGTCATCATTTACAGTGCCGAAAACACCATTGCCACGTGTGCCATGTGTCACTCCACATCACCGACACTGTTGGTGTTTTCTAAACATCCCAAGGATCATTATCAAGCAAGAAAAAAGTATGAATACACATCAAATGAGGTGCAGAATTATACTCACAATGAACGGATTGGATGCATCGAAGAACAAAACTCCATTTCCTTCCTTTGTCAAGCTCGATAAACTCACTGGTTTGGGCTCCAAGGATTCGGCAGTCCACTGTTCTTCTTCCTCGATATCGGTCATGGTCCTCCATTGTTGTCTTCAAGCTCCAAGCTTCCAAAATGGATTCCAAGTTCACGAAATCACTGCCCTATCACCTTGGTATGTCTCATAGAGTGTGCTAGCACTTTGATTTTGCAACAAAATCACCTATTTTCTTCCTTGGGTTGCACGTGATGAACCAGAAAAAAAGAACAAGAATCGGTCCAAGACCGAGAGAAAAAGATGAGGGAAAAAGAGAGAGAGAAAGATATGTGTAAAAGGTTAATTGTTTTCTAAAAAACAATTAAACATATACCATAATTCTTTTTTCAAAAAAGTCAAGCAATAAATGCTTGTCATCGTCTCACATCAACTCACATCAATTAATCAATCAATTGTCACATCACTCAAAGTGACATGTGATTTGATGCTTGATGTGACTAATGATTTGACGCTTGATTTGACTTGTGTGCCGCACTTGAATTCGAAATACGAATGCGCTCGCAAATAATCCCGGGCTCGGGTTGCTAATTCCAAATTAACAAATTTTACGTTGCGATGCAATTAAATGATTACGCCTAGCGAAATCACTATTCACATCGCTAACGAATTAATTCTAAATTAATTCGTTCGCCTGAATTAAAATCTAATTTTAATTACGCGTCGAAATCCAATTTCATTTAATATATCGAATATATTAATTTATCGATTAATTCCAAATTATTTGTTCTCTCTCTTTAAATGATATTTTATCCCAGATAAAATATCTCCGTAATTAATCTGAGATTAATTTTCTCTCTCCTCTAATTAATCCCAGATTAATAAAGTGCGAGTCATACGTCATCGGTGAATCTTCGGGAAGCGACCCATGAGATCCCCGAATATGTTGGTAGTAACTTCGATCGTCGGACTATCCGAACATGTAAGTACCTAGTACTTCGTTTATACCGATTTACAAGACAAGGTTGGCTTCTAGCAAAGCGCCATGCCTACCTAATTCTCCAGAAATATCCTTACAGGAATAAACGATCTATATCAGGCGTAGTATACGTAGTATTGTGTATGTCGATCCAGTATCGGATGATCACGTGCTAGTCCTGGGGCTGGAATTGTGTCTGCCTCGTACGAAGCACATGTCGGATGTCTGGTGACTAGTCTCTATAATCGGATAAACCTGACCTTGTCATTTTATCTCGATAGCTGGAACATTTAAGAGAACCAGTCCTTATCCTACGTGACCATCATCTCCACTATGAATGGAGTGATACTTCCGTCTTGACATCACACCCAACACACTACGATTCTCAATATACCCAGCATTGGCGTACACAGAACCTGTTAAAGTCCTGGACGACCGCAACCAAAGTATATTGATTGTCGCAAGTATTAGCGGTGCAAGTCTCAGATTAAGACCAAATACACCTACCCTGATTTCGGACTTCCATAGACACATAGTCATACTACCAATGGAATTCCGAGGGGGTCTATCCAGAGCGAAGCTGTTTCTCGTACCATCGGTAAAACACAACCTCCTATTACACTTGCATGAGTATCTTATACCCAAATATATGAGAACTATGTCGTTGTGCCCTCACAACGCGCACAAGTGTAATACTAGTCTTTTACGTATTTATCGATGTCCAATCTCGATAATACTCTGACTAGGGATATTTAATGATTTAACCTTCGTGGACTGATACTGTCTCATATCATTCTCAATCCAGGAACAAATCACAGGGACCTCCTATCATTTATATATCTAGGTGATATAATCACAAATGATAAGAGTGTAATCTCCTTTGTCACATAGTTAATTTGTACAACAACACCATGATCTGTACAAATAGTGACGCTATGGGTCATAATTGTCCAACAATCTCCCACTTGGCCTATAGCCAGTCACTCGATTGCCTGACACCCGAACTATGTACGGTTGGCTCAAACTGCTGAGAAAAGGCTTTCGTCAGCAGATTTGCATGATTATTATCTGATGCGATTTATTTGATCATCACATCGCCACGATGTATGATCCGAACGAATCAGATGAATATCGAAGTATATTTCTGGATCGTTGATGAGACCATTAATTCTTTAGCACCCGCTGACGCCTAACTCAGCTGCTAACAAAACTATATCTAATCTAATTAGATTTGTTATCGACCCAAATGGCTTCTATTGTCGCCTCAGCTGCAGCAATAACCCGCATTTATTGTTTATTCGGTAACTGTATCTTGCTTGGAAGATCTCCAGCTCACTGTTTCGTTATTCAAACTGTATAGTACCTTTTGCGACTTATAGTCGTTTAATCGGTTTAGGAAACTTGCTACAGAGATCCCATCACTTCAATTTCTCCATCTCCACAGATTAACACATCATCCTTAGTTCTCTAAGATACTAACGAATGTTCTTAACATCAATCCAGTCATTATCACTTGGATTGGCCTATTTGTGAATCCATATGCTCAAAGCGTATGAGACACCAGGTCGCGTACATTTTTTAATGTACGATTTCTCGGAGTGTTTTATTAAAAGCCAAGCTTTCACCGATTGTTTTATGGGAATATCATTTCCAAGAAATGACATATATTTTCATTATTTTATAGGACATTTACTGTCAGTGCGCTCCCACTAACCCCCTTATATACACAAGAATCATTTCGTTTTGAATTAAATCATAAACTATTATGATTACATCAAAACGATAATTCTAAGAACCTATGTTTGCTTCAATCCAAACATGGATCGAATAACCCGCAAACCTTCTTTGCTAGTTTTGGTACGACAAAACTGACAGGATGTTATAAACATCCTCCAAAAGGTTTCATTTGAAGGAAAGCGATTTTCCTGTTAAGCTGACATATTTCATAAATGAAACATGCAGTATTAGCAAGCATTATCCAAATGAATTTACCATGGCAACAGTTAAAAGGTTGAATTGAAATCAACTTAATGTTGATAACGATACCTTTCCGCTAAAAGCCTAGCTTTATACGTTGGTATGTTGCCATCCATGTATGTCTTCCTTGAAGCCTTATATAGTACCAATAGGCACAATGCCTTATGGTACATCAACTAGTATCCAAACATAGTTTATATACATGGAATCCATTTCGGACTCATGGCACTTTGCCATATTTGGGAGTTGATACCTTGTATCACTTACTCATACATAGTCAGTTGGTATACCTCAATAAGATAGACATCTTTATGAGGTGAGATCAGAAACACATACCCCAGGTTGTTTTCTGACTCTCTCCGACTTACGCGGTTCTTGTGTATTCGAAGATTAATGGTATAGTTTCATCATTGATGAACTATTTATGTTCCATTAAGATTCGGTGCCTTGGACAGTATTACTCCGATTTTCATCGAGTTTTACTATCCTCCCACTTACCACTGCATATCGGTATTCCTCTTAGGAAAACGGCATGGCAAGCAACAATTAAATTGTTCTCTAGTGAGATGTATAAGCACTATGCTTATGGTTTCCCTAGGATAACGTACAATTGGCACTTATCCAATTTGAGTTCTTGTTTGGTATCATCCAAACGTATGCCTAGCATCCCAAATATTCAGGATTGTGAAACCCGATTTCTTTTCCTGTTCATATCTAATATGAAATCTGTCAAACATATTTTAATGGAACCTTATTCAAAATAAGTTCTTGCACTGTTTAAAGCTTATCCGTTGAAGGAAATGGTAGCTCAGAGCGACTCATGATTAACCTTATCATGTCCAACAAAATTCGGTTTATCCGTTCGGACACACCGTCAACTTAACGTGTTCCGGGAGGAGTCCTCTTTGAAAGAACACTATACTCTTTCAAGTATATTAGAAACTTATTGCTTAAGTATTTTCCATTATGGTCTAACCGTGACGGTTTAATACTTTAGCCGATCTATTTGTCTATTCTCGTGTCGAAACTTAAAAGTTTCTGATTTGTGTTTCAAAAGAGACACATAACCATAACGCGATGACACATCCGTATAGGTCACGAAATATCCATATCCATAACCATCTCTAGCCTAGCTAGACATGAGCCCACTTGCTTCACTATGAACTAGGGCTAACAGATTGGTGGCATTTGCACTTTTACCCAGTAAAGGTGTTTTAGGCACTTTGCCCAATAAACTAGATTCGTAGACTTTATTTGATTGGAATCAAATCAGTCCTAGTACCCACTCTTCGAAAGTGTGGATATACGAGTCTTGTTTAATTGTGTCCCGGACAACAATGCCACAATTAAGTTTCATCTGATCAAATCAGTTTGAGCTATTTGTTTGCCATTTTTAGATTTATTTATATCCAAAATATAAATTCTGTTATTCACATCTAATGTGTTTATCTCAATATCATCTTTATATAATGAAACACTTTAGTGTTCTAGAATATAAAGGTCACCGCAACGGGTTAAACACTGATATAGAGATAATGTTTCTAGTCAAACTAGTTACATTATAGCAGTTTCCTAATTTAAGTACACACCCGAAGGTAGTTCCTAAATTAGGTATCTACGGTTGAAACAACGACTTTCGTCTCGTTTCCAATTCGCAGATAAATCTCAACTGAAGTCAGCATCCTGCTCATAGCAGATTCTGAACATTAATACATATTTATGTACCACACTTAGTATTTAAAATCCAATTTTAACACTAGTAGTGAACATATTTATGAAAAACATATTTGAAGTCAGAGCCTTGCTCGTCTTCAATTCCTTCATGTCTGCTTTGTCCAAACGGCAGTCACGCTTTCGCGATCCCGTTTGCCACAATTTAGGCAGATATTTTGGGATATGTCTTTATCTTCCCAGAAGATTATAATGATTTTGCCTTTGCCTTTTCACATTCCAGTAGCCTTTGGCCAAGCCTCGGGTTTCTAGAATATCGAAGTAAGGTGCGCCTTACGCTACTTGCCTAATTGCAAACTTTGACTTTATCTCCTTGAGAATAGTCATTAACTCTCCAAGAGTTATTTATTGCAATTTAGTACTTCTAAAATCTAAGTATAGATTTATGAAGATCCTTCAATTTCAGTATCATACTTTAAGAATCTAATCCTTAGTTCTGATTAAGAAATTAAGGAATCTAATTAGCAAGCTTAATGGATTAAGCACTAAAGTTATCATTACATAAATCTTCCAAAGATTATGCTCTACTATTTGCTTAACTCCGGGCTTAGGCCTAATATGTTATTTTATCAAATAAAGTAACTTATTATTTTTCCAGGACCATCCTGAAATTTATTCCCAATTTTGAAAATTAAACCATTTAAATACATTTTCCCCAGGATTATGTTCTTAAATGTCAATCTTTCAATTTTATCTTGATTTTAATAGTCCAACTATTTAATCAACGATTTAGGTACTATTTATTATAATGATTACAATAGTCCAACTATTTAATCAACTATAATTTAATATATTAAAATCAATTATATTGATTACTATAATCCAATTATAAAATCAACTATAAATGAATAGTTTGAATATGGTCCAACTATTAATTAAAACAACAATTTAAATATTAGTCCAACTAACATTTAATTTATTTGACGAATGATATTTGTTTTGAGCGCGTATGGCAAGTAATTAAACGAATATTGCAAATTCAATTCTTGCCTCCCACTATTTTTCGGCGAGCCTCTAACCCTCTGTCGAGTACTCGGGAAACCGTGTTTCCTAGTGGGCTAGGATCCCGTTAAATATCACACAATCTTGACTTTGGCCAACAAATTGTATGATAATTAACTAGGTAGATCTCTAAGATCGATTGGATCCAATCCAATTCCTAGATCCGGTAGGGGGACATCCAAGTCCGAAATATATATCTTATATATGCCAATACATCCAATGTATTACCTACCCTTTTTCTCTGAATCAACTAAGCCTTGGCTTTGGCACAAAAAACTTAGTGATCCCAGTTAAGCGCGGCCCATTGACCATGGAAAGCTTCGTAATCAATGTCGATGGACAAGAAGTGGTCTTGACTTTGGCCAACAAACCACAACTTGGACAAGACACCAATATGGAACAAAGCCTTTGTGATTCAAACACATCCTCGACGGACAAAGGCCTTGACTTTGGCCAACAAGCCAATGCCAGTCTCGGATCTTGAGTGAGAATCACTCAATGGAAGGAAATACGCTTAATATTTTGCGAGGGTTTTTCGAGTGCAAATTGGCAACCAATTTATTATCTTTGTTAAGGTCTCATCATCATACACCCTTAAACATGCATTCTAAATACATAATAAAGCGCGTATAATAAAATACTAATGATATGCGGATGGATACTTTACACATTGATCCTAGATCAATCTCTCCATTCCTCTCTCCCGCTAGCACATGTATTTACTTCTACCCGTTACACTACACTTCTAAAGAAACCTCATTTACATTGAGGGGAATAGGTGAGAAGAGAAATACAAAGAGTATGGAGGTGATAAGGCTGGACACGCAGGTCCAATTAATAAATTCTAAATTTATTACAACAATTTCTAAAATTGCCCCACCCATCTAATATCCATCTGATATACATTATTCATGCATCGCAATCATGTATTCACACAAGCATGTTATCAATCAATCTAATCAAATTAATTCATCTGATAATTAGTGACCATCCAATGTTCAAACAACGATTTGATTTTGCGCGATTCAAACTCATTTTGCGAATAAGTACTCAAAGTACGAATTCTCGAATTAAATTAAACTACATAATTAATCCAATTCAATTTGTATTTAATACTAATTCGCTATTTAATTCCAAATTAAATACTACACTTTATTAACAAACCTATACGACTTAAATTCTAAATTTAATCGTTACGGGTCTCAAAGCCCGATTAACATCCAACGTCAATTTAATTAAAGTCCAATGGGCTTTCAATTAATTTCTTAAGGCGTGGACTTTTGGTCAACTCGGGTCAAACCCAATAACCAAAGTCCAATCCCGGAGTTACCCCATAAGCCCATAAATCAATTTAGGCCCAATTAAACTTTAAAGGTCCATTAAGTCGCATTTGGGCTTTATGGAGGAGGTTTTGGGCCTAATTGGATCCAACCAATTTAGCATAAACCCAACTTGGTACAACCAATCCCAATAAGCCCATTTACAACATAACAAGCCCAAATCCAATTTAAGGCCCAACATAATTAAATTACAAAAAATTCCAAATTCCCAATTTAATTACATAAAGTGTATTACACAATTAATTACCCAAATCAATATTTCCAAAATACGAATTAGCCTAATTAATCATGCTCATATACATCAATTAGTGTCCAACACATTTTATCAAAAAATCAAACCCAAACATGCTTAAGGCTCTCGGCAATTTAGGGTTTTAGTAGTCCGATTCCGATTCCAATCCAATTGAATCCACAATTAACATTACCCAATCGATTTCAACTCATCCAATGATCAAAATCAAAAAAAATTCCAAGACTTAGGGTATCAACATACATTCGGCCAAGCTAATATAATTGGGGAAAATTTGTCCAATTCAAAATTCATCAAATTGACAATGTATAACACCATGTTATCATCAATTAAGCATACTCAAACATTCAATTTCATCAAAATATGCTCAAATCAAAAAGCCCCAAATTTTACCCTAATTCATGTTTCATGCTTAAATGGCTCTGATACCATTGTTGGTGTTTTCTAAACATCTCAAATGATCATTATCAAGCAAGAAACAAGTATGAATACACATCAAAGGAGGTGCGGAATTATACTCACAATGAACGAATTGGATGCATCGAAGAACAAAACTCCATTTCCTTCCTCTGTCAAGCTCGGTAAACTCACTGGTTTGGGCTCCAAGGATTCGGCAATCCACTGTTCTTCTTCCTCAAAATCGGTCTTGGTCCTCCATTGTTGTCTTCAAGCTCCAAGATTCCAAAATGGATTCCAAGCTCACGAAATCAATGCCCTATCACCTTGGTATGTCTCCTAGAGTGTACTAGCACTTTGATTTTACAACAAAATCACCTATTTTCTTCCTTATGTTGCACGGTGATGAACCAGAAAAGAAGAACAAGAATCGGTCCAAGGCCGAGAGAGAAAGAGGAGGGAAAAAGAGAGAGAGAAAGAAATGTGTAAAAGGATAATTGTTTTCTAAAAACAATTAAACATATACCATAATTCTCTTTTCAAAAAAGTCAAGCATTAAATGCTTGTCATCATCTCACATCAACTCACATCAATTAATCAATCAATTGTCACATCACTCAAAGTGACATGTGATTTGACGCTTGATGTGACTAATGATTTGACGCTTGATTTGACTTGCGTGCCGCACTCGAATTCGAAATGCGAATGCCCTCGCAAACAATCCCAGACTCGGGTTCGCTAATTCCAAATTAACGAATTTTCCATTGCGATGCAATTAAATGATTACGCCTAGTGAAATCACTATTCACGTCGCTAACGAATTAATTCTAAATTAATTCGTTCGCCCGAATTAAAATCTAATTTTAATTCCATGTCAAAATCTAATTTCGTTTAATATATCGAATATATTAATTTATCGCTTAATTCCAAATTAATCGTTCTCTCACTTTAAATGATATTTTATCCCAGATAAAATATCTCCGTAATTAATCCCAGATTAATTTTCTCTCTCCTCTAATTAATCCCAGATTAATAAAGTACGAGTCATACGTCATCGGTGAATCTTTGGGAAGCGACCCATGAGATCCCCGGATATGTTGGTAGTAAATTCGGTCGTCGGACTATCTGAACACGTAAGTACCTAGTACTTCGTTTATACCGATTTACAAGACAAGGTTGGCTTCTAGAAAAGCGCCATGCCTACCCAATTCTCCAGAAATATCCTTACTGGAATAAGCGATCTCTATATCAGGCGTAGTATACGTAGTATTGTGTATGTCAATCCAGTATCGGATGATTACGTGCTAGGCCTGGGGCTGGAATTGTGTCTGCCCTGTACGAAGCACATGTCGGATGTCTGGTGACTAGTCTCTATAATCGGATAAACCTGACCTTGTCATTTTATCCCGATAGCTGCAGCATTTAAGAGAACCAGTCCCGTATCTTACGTGACCATCATCTCCACTATGACTGGAGTGATACTTCCGTCTTGACATCGCACCCAACACACTACAATTCTCAATATACCCACCATTGGCGTACACAGAACCTGTTAAAGTCCTGGACGACCACAACCAAAGTATATTGATTGTCGCAACTATTAGCGGTGCAAGTCTCAGGTTAAGACCAAATACACCTACCCTGATTTCGGACTTCCATAGACACATAGTCATACTACCAATGGAATTCCGAGGGGGTCTATCCAGAACAAAGCTGTTTCCCGTACCATCGGTAAAACACAACCTCATATTACACTTGCATGAGTATCCTATACCCAAATATATGAGAACTATGCCGTTGTGCCCTCACAACGCGCACAAGTGTAATACTAGTCTTTTACGTATTTATCGATGTCCAATCTCGATAATACTCTGACTAGGGATATTTAATGATTTATCCTTCATGGACTGATACTGTCTCATATCATTCTCAATCCAGGAACAAATCACAAGGACCTCCTATCTTTTATATATCTAGGTGATATAATCACAAATGATAAGAGTGCAATCTCCTTTGCCACATAGTTAATTTGTACAACAACACCATGATCTGTACAAATAGTGACGCTATGGGTCATAATTGTCCAACAGACACGTCATCATCCACATCACCAGTTGACCGAGTCAACGTGCCACCTCATCACCATGTCATCATCAGCCAATCAAGCCATGCCACGTGTCGCAATCCTATGGTGCCGACAGTCGCCATCACCACGTCACCGCCACGTCAGTATAATAATTGAGCTCTCAGCCGCCTTGCCACGTGTCACCTTATCTCCTTATCCAAAATCGCCACGTGTCAAGCCCTCGTCAAGCCACGTCAAAAGAAGCTGGCGTCGCGACGCTTAAGGCCTTGGCGTCGCGACTCCTAGAGCCTACCGAGGCCTATAAATTCAGCTCGATGTTTCAGTTTTAGATGTACCATTCTCTCTAAATTCTCTCATGTCAATAGGGAGTTTTCTATCTAGTTTCTTTTAGTTTTTAGTTTTGTAAATAATTTTAATTACGTTCTGTAATAATAGTAATTTACTTTCTTACTTTTTACAGTTTTTACTATTCACCATGAAGAGGTAACTTCCCCAGTTAGGGTGAAAGGTAATTCTTTTACTGTTACTATTTAGATTAATCTCCCTTAAATATAATATATTCACTATTTAAAATATTGACTTAAAAGGAATACCGCCAGATTGGTCGGTTGGTAATTCATTTTAATCTGGTTTAAACCTGACTAATCAAGGATACCGCCAGATTGGTCGGTTGGTAATTAAATTTTCTTACCACCTATATGGCAGGTTTATTTTGGTTCCGCCTTTATGGCTGGTTGGACTTAATTTGACTTAATCATGTTACCTCTAATATGGCTGGTTGGTAAAATAGTCACAAGTTAATATATTATATTAAGGGAGATATCTAAATAGTAAATAGTAAAAGTTGATCCTTTTACCTTAGCATTTTATTTTAAGTCTTTTACTTTTCAGCATTTTTACTTTATGTCTTTTACTTTTAAGTTTTTACTAGCCCTAGTTATGTGTTAGTTATCTGGGGTTGTGATGAATTCTAATATCATCGGTTTATAAGAGGTTATTTTATAGTTTGGGTAATTTAAAGGTTTACTTATTAAGTCTTAAGCTTAATGCTTCTTGTTGTCTGATCACCAATAAGATTGATGTGGTAAACTTAAAATGAACTAGACATAGGGATTTTAGGTTTCAGCCTTAGACTTAATAGCCCACGATCTTCCTTGAGGATAGATAACCCTTTAATAGATTTCCTTACAAGATAGACATATAACTGTCGGGCGGGGGTAGCCATAATTGGAACTTAAACTTAATGAATCCAGATAATTTGGTTGACATAAACATATGGTTCAATTGTGTTAAACTGAGTATTTACGTCTGACCATCGATAGAGGCTTTCGCATAATTTCGTGTTCCAGGTTAGTAAACCAATTTATTACACAAACATAAAATAATCACTTCATCTTTTAAAAGATATTAGAAAGATTCACAACCCTAGATCTTTGTGTCTTTTGTTGTTTTCCTTAGTATTTTCTTTTGTCTTTTTATTTATTTAGCAAATCTACAATCAACCAAATCAATCAAGTAATCATTCTCTTCTCCCTCAATTAGATATCTGTAAATAAATAGTATCAATAATTAATAACAACAGTAGGAATTAAGTCCTCGTGGGATCGATATTTTTATACTAATTGAACGATACGTGCGCTTGCATTATACGCGTGTGTTTACGCCGGTCAAGTTTTTGGCGCCGTTGCCGGGGACTTATTTTTCTTGAGTTATTAATTTTGAAGCTATCTAATTTACTTGTATCTAATTTTCTTTATTTTTATCTGTAATTTTTATTTCTTTCTTTTGTTTTCAGGTGATTGAAAAATGGAACATTATTGGGAGATTGAAAGATCGCGAGCTTTACTAGAAGATACACCCCAAATCTGAGAGCAACAGTCTGGTTTTCTGAGGCTTGTTGTACAGCCCAACAACTATCACTGGATGTCAGAATCAAGCAATTCTACATTTGCTCAACAGAACGAAATGGGGAGATGTGTAATATGTGATGGTAACCACCCGAGCAATCAATGTATATACTTTTTAGAGTGGCAGAATTATCAGAATCCTTCATGGTACGAAGAACCATCACATTTTCCATCTTATCCACCATCTTCCTACGATTTTCATCAAGAACCAGAACCATCAGAGGAAGATCAGATTGTTGACATGTTTAAAGACTGGTTCAAGAAACAAGACGAAAAGCTGGATACAATGCTTGAAACATGCCAAAATCAATTCGAAAGTATTCAGAGACAATCAACATTCATTCAGAGAATGACAGATTAGATGAGACAATTAACAGAAAATAAGAGCTACATACCTCACGAACCATTTTCAGATAACACTGATGAAGCCTTCGAGTACCAAACATTTCAAGATGACATTTTAGCAGAGGAGAAGGTTGAGCAGAATCAAGAACCAGAGGTATCAGTTCAGAAACCCGAACCGACAAAATCTCGATTTGATTTTTATTATTCTGACTCTGACAAAGATGAAGCTGAGTTGTTTGTACCAACTGCATCAACAATTGAGGATGGAATTATGTATCCTCAAAATAAAGATCTTGGAGCATCCATTGCACAAATGTTTGAAGAAGATCTACCTGAGCCAATCATTTCACCCAGATCAGAGGATGAAGACCTAAAATCTGACACATCTTTACATCCTCAGGCAGATACTTATGGAGCATGCATTTCACAGATGACGGATGAAGAGTTGAATACGGAAATTTTAAAATTCATCTGTGAAGAAAATGTGGAGCAAGAAGCAGAGCAAATGGAGGAGCAAATGTCTGAACTTATTAAAGATCCAGAGCATTCAGAAGAAACATCACTGTTTTGGGGAGTACAATTTAGAGATATCACCCGGAAGCTTGACAAAATGGAACTTCCATTCCAAGTCAAGCACCATACGAGACCTCCTGATTTTGTAGTGTTATCTTGGGCGAACCTGAACATACACCAGAAACCGCTTGGACTGTACAACATTGAAGGATTTTAGGATTTTCTTTGTGTGTTTCTTGATGATGCTCAGAGAATTGGGTTCGTGTCAAAACCAATGAAAGAACTCTTCTTTACTGCCAAAACTGCTCCAGATCTAATAGACTAACTCTAAGCCTATGAACCACAAGTTGACCCTATCCTTTCAAAAATAAATTGGTCCAAGGATGATCGTGGTAAGAGGCGTCAGATTAATCTGGATCTTAACCTTTAATTTCCTGTAGAATTTCAGTTAATCAGGTATTATCTTCTAAACTCTTCTTCTACTGTTTAAGACATTGGGGACAATGTCTCATTTAGGTTTGGAGGAGGGAATTAGTTGATCACTACCTTGTTTTTAGTTTGTGTGTTATCTTTTTTTTTAGTCCAAATATTTTTCGAAAAATACAAAAAAATTGAAAAATGTTCAAAAATTACAAAAGTATTTTGCGTTTTTGTGTTTTTATTTTGACTAAAAAAGGTGAAATTGGTAAGAGATAGCTGAGTAAGGAGTTTCAAATCCTGAGACGTATCTCAAACCTATTTCGGAACAAGTTAATTTTTGTTTATTTCCTTTTGAATTATTTAATTTGTAAATTCTCCATAAAATTGACTAAAATGGATCTTCATATGCTTAGTTGACATGTATTATCAACATGCATAGTAACATACGGACATGAAATGTAATTGAAAAGTTTGTAATATTCAGTGCTCTAGTTTAATTGGAGGAAACATCTCAAAAAGCAATAGAGTAAAAAAAAAATCAAAGAAAAAATCAGAAAAATCAGAAAAATTATTCCATTACTACAAAAAGGTGTGAATTCTGATAAAACTTTAGGACAAAAATACTACTCTCTTATCAACTGCACTTATGACTGTTGTGGGCAAAATGAGTTGATTAATATTTTATTGGCCGTGTATATGAAGAATGGTAAATATAATCGGAGAATTTACTTATTCAGTAATTTAGAAAGAAAGAAAACAACTAGTAACTTGGAGTAGAAGTTTCACCTGATTAGTCACTAACTTCTTTATTCTCTTTTCACTTGTCTTTTTGCTTTTGTGTGCATTAGTTTCACTACCTTTTTAATTTTATAAAATGTTTGTGGGTATCATTGCTGTAAACCCTCACGAGACTACAACTCGTCCACTAGGGACACCTAGGGGTTTAAAGGCTTGTTGCATACGCTAAATGCAACCGTGATCCCTAAGAAAGTGGCTTAGTTAAATTTTATTATGTTATTTTATTGTATTTTGCTCGAGGACTAGCAAAATGTTAGGTTTGGGGGTGTGATGAGTGATAAATCTATCACTATTTCTCACTCATTTAACTTAATATTTTATATAGTTTCTTGAGTTTTGTGAATATTTTGATGTGTTTTGTATTATTTTG
Source organism: Zanthoxylum bungeanum (assembly GCA_019454045.1). NCBI lineage: Eukaryota > Viridiplantae > Streptophyta > Magnoliopsida > Sapindales > Rutaceae > Zanthoxylum > Zanthoxylum bungeanum. The sequence continues at coordinate 31,419 of SKCR01027432.1, forward strand.
TAGATAAATAAAGCTTCAGGACATTCTGGAGGTGATTTGGAGCAAAATAGTGAAAATTGGCAAAAAGGGCATTTTGGTAATTCGGGCGCGTCGCGACGCGCAAGCCCTTGGCGTCGTGACGCCTAACATGCACCAGAGCTGCTAACGTGCGCCAGGTCAACGGGTTAGAATTTGAGAAGTTTGACTTTGCTAACGTGCGTCGTGCAACGTATCACCATCACAGCTAATTTTGCTAACATGCGCCATGCCACGTGTCATCATCCTACGGTGCCAACAATCACCATTGCCATATGTGCCACGTGTCACTCCACATCACCGACACGTCATCATCCACATCACCAGTTGACTGAGTCAACATGCCACCTCATCGCCAAGTCATCATCATCCAATCACGCCATGCCACGTGTTGCAATCCTATGGTACCGACAGTCATCGTCGCCATGTCACCGCCACGTCATGCCACGTCAGTATAATAATTGAGCTCTCAGCCACCTTGCCACGTGTCGCCTTATCTCCTTATCCAAAATCGCCACGTGTCAAGCCCTCGTCAAGCCACGTCAAAAGAAGCTGGCGTCGCGGCGCCAAAGGCCTTGGCGTCGCGACGCCCAGAGCCTACCGAGGCCTATAAATTCAGCTCGATGTTTCAGTTTTAGATGTACCATTCTCTCTAAATTCTCTCATGTAAATAAGGAGTTTTCTATCTAGTTTCTTTTAGTTTTTAGTTTTGTAAATAATTTTAATTACGTTCTGTAATAATAGAAATTTACTTTCTTACTTTTTACAGTTTTTACTATTCACTATGAAGAGGTAACTTCCCCAGCTAGGGTGAAAGGTAATTCTTTTACTGTTACTATTTAGATTAATCTCCCTTAAATATAATATATTCACTATTTAAAATATTGACTTAAAAAGAATACTGTCAGATTGGTCGGTTGGTAATTAATTTTTCTTACCGCCTATATGGCAGGTTTATTTTGGTTCCGCCTTTATGGCTAGTTGGACTTAATTTGACTTAATCATATTACCGCCTATATGGCTGGTTGGTAAATTAATCACAAGTTAATATATTATATTAATGGAGATATCTAAATAGTAAATAGTAAAAGTTGATCCTTTTACCTTAGCATTTTATTTTATGTCTTTTACTTTTCAGCATTTTTACTTTATGTCTTTTACTTTTAAGTTTTTACTAGCCCTAGTTATGTGTTAGTTATCTAGGGTTGTGATGAATTCTAATATCATCGGTTTATAAGAGGTTATTTTATAGTTTGGGTAATTTAAAGGTTTACTTATTAAGTCTTAAGTTTAATGCTTCTTGTTGTCTGATCACCAATAAGATTGATGTGGTAAACTTAAAATGAACTAGACATAGGGATTTTAGGTTTCAGCCTTAGACTTAATAGCCCACGATCTTCCTTGAGGATAGATAACCCTTTAATAGATTTCCTTACAGGATAGACATATACCTGTCGGACGGGGGTAGCCATAATTGGAACTTAAACTTAATGAATCCAGATAATTTGGTTGACATAAACATATAGTTCAATTGGGTTAAACTGGGTATTTGCGTCTGACCATCAACAGAGGCTTTCGCATAATTTCGTGTTCCAGGTTAGTAAACCAATTTATTACACAAACATAAAATAATCACTTCATCTTTTAAAAGATATTAGAAAGATTCACAACCCTAGATCTTTGTGTCTTTTGTTATTTTCCTTAGTATTTTCTTTTGTCTTTTTATTTATTTATTTAGCAAATCTACAATAAACCAAATCAATCAAGCAATCATTCTCTTCTCCCTCAATTAGATATCTATAAATAAATAGTATTAATAATTAATAACAACAGTAGGAATTAAGTCCTCGTGGGCTCGATATTTTTATACTACTTGAACGATACGTGCGCTTGCGTTATACGCGTGTGTTTACGCCCGTCAACCTCTCTCTCTATTTCATTTCAAAAAAAACAATATAAACCCTTAGTCTCTCTCTCACTCGGCTCTGGCTGATTCGGCAACATCAAAACATTCGGCTTCTCTCTCCATTCACTCGGCCAACCCTCTCTCCCATCTCTTATCACTCTCGGCAATACTGCCTTTCATCAACACCTTCACGCCCTCATCCACAAAGCAAAAAAAAAACACACGCACGCTACAACCCTCAAAGCAGACCACTCAACCCATCCATCTCTCTCAACCCTCACTCTCGGCCACACCTCACCATACAATCACGCCATTACCCTTCACGGCAGCCCTCTCTCTCACCACCTACACGCCATCACCCTTCACAACATCCCTCTCTCACGAAAGAAAACCAAAACCAAACGCAACCTTAAAACCTAGCCAACACCTCTAAACTCGGTAGTAATAAAACCCATCAGCTCTCACCTATCCTCTGGCTTCTCGGTAAAAACCCACACAAGCAACCCTAAAACCGTACCAATCAGACCTTCATCTCTCTCTCTCTGGAAACAAGTCCACGCACCGATTAACCCTAAAACACACACCTCACGCACACGAGAGACACACACGCCCTTCACAGATCAACCACGCAACTACCTCACATAACCAAATAACCATTCGTCAGTCGTGAACCCTCCAACGAACTGCACCATACCTATTGTGAATTGGTGCATGATGTGATTTCCGGGTGAACAAAATATGTGTTCTTTCTTGCGGTATATCGGATGGAAACCCGGACGTAAATTCCGTAGCCGAATCCGAATGGACGGTATTGCGGTTTGCACTCGGGATACTATGCCACGTACCATTTGAGAGACACACCTATTTCGTTTCGTCCAATCTTGTGTTTGAGCATGATTAGTCGTTAGCATGTTATTTATTTAAGTCGTTAGTATGTTATCTATTTCTAAGCATGATTTAGTTGTTAGTATATTGTTTCTTTATGCATGATTTAGTTACTTTCTTTCGCATTAGGAATTTAATTTATGTTTACGTTTAGGTTGTTATTTATTTTTCGTGTTTGATAATTCAACATGCTTATGAGATTATTGTATGTTATCGTATGTTTGCCGTTATGATGACTTACTTTTAAAGCATGATGACTTAGACATAGGATTTATTTTTATGAATGCGAACTAGATTTAGGTTATTCTTGGACATGTATGTTGTGTAAACTTAGTTAAATTATTGCACAAATCCGTTCATTACAAGTGGCATAAGTAAGGGACCATTCTGAACCCAACAGTTTGAGGTATTCCCTTGCGAGGGGTGAGTGCGGCCTTAAATCATTTTCCCGGTTCATACCGGGTGGCGACTCCATTTGATTCTCAGGTTTAGTCCCCCGCGGGCTACTCCGTACTCCCAACCGGGCCGCGAACCCGGAACAACGTCGTCCATTTCTGTGTCATACAGTCTGGCGACTCCACTAGGGATAGAGAATCGGCCCCGAAATATTGTCTTGTAATGTTTGTGATTTGTACTTTAAATTAACCATGTCTACTGTGGGTTTATGGAGTTTAATCAAACGCGTTATTAAAGCTAGGTTATGGTTTAGTGTCTTCCCTCATTCACTACCTTTCTACAATGAAAAGCTTTGAAGGCATCTAGATAATCATTACCCGTAGCTCATTGTGACAGACTAATTTGGAGGACTTGTTGTTTATTCCTGTCACCAAGCCGATAAGAGCCTAAGAGGCTTGGGTATTTAAGAGAGCTTGCTCCACCCTCCCTCTGAGGAATCTACAATAAGAAATCCATTTGATAGTTAGTCACGTACCGTAACTCGTCGGCACGTACCGTAAGGTATAAAAAAGGTGTGTTCACTTGGTCACTTGAACCCATGAGTGGGGAGTCCTAGTTGTGGGCAATCCTTCGTCGGTGGGAGCCTTTGTTTACATTTATTTAAACCTACGTGTGAACCATAGTTGTATGATCCGTAAAAATTATCTCTTTATGTTTGTGTTTAAGGACCATTGTCATTTGGATTCAGTTGGACTTCTTGTCAAGAGATGTGAACTTGTTGGGCTATTTAAACTAGGACGAGTTCGTGTCCTTTGACAATTAGGTCAAAAGTTTCTAAAATGCTGATGGGCCGTTTTGTATTTGGGCCTCTTATCATTTGAAGTTGTTTAGCCATGTTATCGCAAAAGTATAAACTTGTTGGGCCTTTTCAACTGGGACAAGTTTGCACCAAGCAATAGTATGATTGAATGTTTTAAAATGATAATGGGCCAACTTGTATAAACATCTTGATAGAATGAATACATGCTAACATGCAGCTTTAAAAGAGACATCATAGATACCCGTTGGCTTAGATAAAAGAAGACTTGTCAAGAAGAGTTTAGCAGACCTGGATTTCAAAAAAAAAAAAGAGGAAACAGAGGAACAAAAAACTTTACGGCAATGATAGAAAGAACATTGTGAAAAAAAAGGAAAAAAAATATTTTTTTTAGTCCTTGATAGTTAGACATAAGTCCGATGGTGAAAATTTTTACTGTAGGAAGAAACCTTAGAAACTATAAGTGCGAGATATGCTCTCATCTGGTATTCTGAGTGGTTGATCTCGGCAAGACTCGCGAGCACTTGATTACGGGATCTTATCAGAAGAAGCCTGAGTGGTCGGCGAGATGACTAGTTGAGGAGATGATGGATCAGTGAATGACCGTTTGCCTAGATATACATCCTAGTTTACTCATGCTACGATATATGATATGGTTGGAAACAAAGAAAAGTCTTAGAAAAAAAAATAGACCACCTATAACCGATAAGCGTGAAGCTGCCCATGGGCGAGTATTAGGACCACCATGAGGAGAAATGCTACCTTAAAGGGTAGGTGTGTCGAAAAAAAAATGAAAAAAAAGAGACAAAAGAAAAAAAGGAAAACCATATCATGTTGAGTACGCAGAAGTAATCACAAAGTATGATCAAGACATCTAGGTTGGTTAGACCCATTGATCCAATTCTCCGAGATGAAATCATCGAGTTGGCTTACTTAAGGATTAAGTTGCGAAAGAGCCTTGGCACACACACACACTAGGAGTCTAGTTCAGATCACTCATTCGGACGAGCGGAGTTGAGTATATTAAGTACTTTGAAGGTTCTCTGGTTTCGACGCGAAGCATCCGTTGAAGACGAAAATATGTTTAACTATCAGGATTATCTCGTGTGAGGTAGTGCAATATGTTGAAATGAACCATCATTAGCATCAGTATCAGTCTTGCCGGGTATGGAACTCTGGGGGCAAGGCCCACATTAGCATCATTAGTATCAGTTTTGCTGGGTATGGCACTCCGGGTATGGAGACACAGCATTAGTTTTGCCGGGTATGGCACTCCGGGTATGGAGACACAGCATCAGTTTTGCCGGGTATAGCACTCCGGGTATGGAGACACAACATCAGTTTTTCCAGGTATGGCACTCTGGGTATGGAGACATAGCATCAGTTTTGCCAGGTATGGCACTCCGGGTATGGAGACACGGCATCAGTTTTGCCGGGTATGGAGGCATAGCATCAGTTTTGCCGGGTATGACACTCCGGGTATGGAGACACGACATCAGTTTTTCCGGGTATAGAGACACATCAACATCAATATTAGTTTTGGGGATGAGTCCCAAGGGCGAGGCCCACATCGGCACCAGTATCAGTTTTAGGGATGAGTCCGAGGGTCACATGATCTACTTTGACCTAGTGCAAAAAGCGAAGAATAAAAAGCTAAACTAAGACTGGGAGTGACCAGTCTACCACCCTGCGAATAAGGGATGTACCGAGAACTTGAGTCATTAGACAAACGAGGATTGAACAATCACCCGAAAATAAACAGCAGGAGGAAACTGTAAGCAGACCCAGGGGGCGGCCAAAGAAAGTTATAGGTAAATGACACCGGGGGAACTGGCAGAAGACCTAACTGATGGGATAGGAAATTCATTCATGCATGCATACATACACGTAACGCACTTGCATCATTTTTGTGTTTTGTTTTATATTCAAAGGTTTCAACGAATAAAGAGAAAACAGAAAATGCAAGCCAACCAAGAGCATAAACACAACACATCAGCAACGCTTCAAAATGAGGTTCAGAATGCCGGGTATGGCACTCCGAAAATGGAGCACGGTTCAGAATTGGACCACCCTCACATCAGTAAAGGTTCAGAAATGGACTATCTCTGATCAAGCAACTATTCGGAAATGGACCACCTTCTCATCAGTAACGGTTCGGAAATGGACCATCTCTCATCATTAACGGTTCAGAAATGGACCATCTCTCATCAGTAACGGTTCGAAAATGGACCATCTCTCATCAGTAATGGTTCGGAAATGGACCATCTCTCATCGGCAATGGTTCGGAGATGGACCATCTCTCATCAGTAATGGTTCAGAAATGGACCATCTCTCATCAGCAATGGTTCGGAAATGGACCATCTCTCATCAGTAATGGTTCGGAAATGGACCATCTCTCATCACTAATGGTTCGGAAATGGACCATCTCTCATCAGTAATGGTTCGGCAATGGACCATCTCTCATCAGTAGCGGTTCGAATATGGACCATCTCACATTAGTAACGGTTCAGAAATGGACCACTCTCACATCAATAATGGTTCGGAAATGGACCATCTCTCATCAGTAGCGGTTCGGAAATGAACCATCTCTTATCAGTAACAGTCCAGAAATGGACCGCTCCCATATCAGTAATGGTTCGGAAATGGACCATCTCTCTGTTGGGGTTTTTAAGGGGGAATATCGGTAACGCAGCGGAATCGCGGAAAATCAAAATTTTCCGATGTCAAAACTTTTTCTCGGATTAATCAAATAAACTTATTTATTTAATTATCCAATTATCAAATTCTGAAAAATTACACAAGAGATCAAATTTCTTGGTAATTACTGAATTGCCCCAAAACTTTGTAAATTGATTATTTTAGCCCAAAAATTATCAAATATAATTTTGGATGATTCTAAATCATTTCTAAATTTTTTTTCAACACATCTAATGCATCAAAATCAGGTATAACACAAATCCCCAATTTGTTTCTAATTACCGTGACTACCCCCAAATTTTCAAGTAATTGCATTTTGGTCCCTTTTGTTCAAAACATGCCAAGATCAAATCCAATCAACCCAAAAACTTACACGCATCATATTCATACCATAATACATCACATATATGAAAATCCCCAAATTTGGAGTGGGTTATGAACCCTAATTTTTCAATTTCATCAAATTATCCAATTTCACCAAATTTACAAAATCCAACACTTTAATCCATTAAATACTTCACCAATCAAGCCTAACCACTTTGAAATACCTCTAGAACAATTCTAGGTCACCAAGGAGTGGCTTACTAACTCTAGAATGACAACTTTGATTTTCAAAGAATCAAAAGTAAGCATTTGAAACCATTTCAAGGCTACTTACATACATGAATCTTTCATCCAAGTTCTCAAACAAATAAACACAAACCATAAGAGAAGAGAGAACATCCAAGAAACACAAAATGATGCTAAGCATGTTAGAAACAATTTCCATGTTGAAGACTTAAAGAAAATACTTACAAAAACAAGTTTTTCCAAGACTTTTTCCTTTTGTCCTTCAAGCTTGCTCTCAACTTCTTTTGTGTTATTTTTGTATGTTTGAAACTTATGAAACCCTAAAAAATGAAAACAAACAATATATACCCCTCATATTTGGTCTTGGCCGAAAATTGGGCATAAGGAAAATATCATGATATTTTTATTTATTTCATTTAAAGCTTTGTCAACTTGTTTACTTGAATCATTACAACTTTAATATCCTTTTAACAAGTCAACAAAAGCAACTCAAGCCATTAAATAAAATATCATAACCTTAGATATTTATATTTTTAATTAATTTAATTATTTAACAATTAAATAATTAAATAATTATTTAAATACAAATATATTAAATATATGTATTATATTTACATTAAATATCAAATACATATATATTTATGATATTAGTCAAATATCTCAATTTGACAATTAATTAATGTGTATTTGATAAAATCTAACATTAAATGCAAATACACAAAAATTAGGAAATGACTATTAAGTCCCATCGCATGTATTTTTCGTTTAACGTTTAAACGATTTATAAATATTCATCATTATTTATAAAAGTCGCCCTAGTGCTCTACGAGTATATTTCATTAGTGAGACTCTCTAGATTCAGGTATATCCGTCACAAAATCCAATTTCGTGTCCATAACTTACCCACTCGTAAATTATGACGACCACAGATAAACTCGCTGAATCATACAGGTTGAGGTCATCGCATACGTATAATCCCTCCGTCACTGGTATCTGGATAATCCCAAAGATATAGATGTAAACGTCAAATCTCTATAGGTATTATCCCGTCGACGTATCTATTAGCAATCTCTAAATAACATTCGAAACTTACTTCCGAAGTATACTGTGGCCAAAGATTTAACAGACCGCTAATCATATATGGACTACCTATGCTCTGTACACAGAACTGACGGATTCTATCTTGATACACACAGGATATCCTGAGGATCGGTCCACACCCAACGAACAGACGGAGGTCTGATCTAAATAGATCGGTGACATGACTGCCATCTAAGTGTGGAGGATGTCTCATACATCCACAGTGGTATCTCAAGTCGAAGGACCATTATGCTACTCAGTAATTTAGAATGAAATAAAACAACTAATAAACTTGGAGTAGAAGTTTCACCTAATTAGTCACTAACTTCTTTATTCTATTTTCTCTTGTCTTTTTGCTTTTGTGTGCATTAGTTTCACTTCCTTTTTACTTTTATAAAATGTTTGTGGGTATCATTGCTGTAAATCCTCACGAGACTACAACTCGTCCACTAGGGACACCTAGGGGTTTAAAGGCTTATTGCATATGCTAAATGCAATAGTGATCCCTATGAAAGTGGCTTAGTTAAATTTTATTATGTTATTTTATTTTGCTCGAGGACTAGCAAAATGTTAGGTTTGGGGGTGTGATGAGTGATAAATGTATCACTATTTCCCACTCATTTAACTTAATATTTTGTATAGTTTCTTGAGTTTTGTGAATATTTTGATGTGTTTTGTGTTATTTTGTAGATAAATAAAGTTTCAGGACATTCTGGAGGTGATTTGAAGCAAAACTGTGAAATTTGGTGAAATTTGGCAAAAAGGGTATTTTGGTAATTTTGGACGTCCCGACACAAATTTTGGTAATTTTGGGCATTCCGACACCAAAATAAAGTTTCAAGATATTCTGGAGGTGATTTGGAGCAAAATTGTGAAATTTGGCAAAAAGGGTATTTTGGTAATTTTGGGCGTCCCGACACCGAGGGTATTTTGGTAATTGCACCACCATGCCACATGTCAAAGATTCAACGATCCGTCATTTTTAGAACACCATGCCACGTGTCGAAAATTCAGCGATCCAAAAAAAATAATAATAATAAAATAAAAATCAGAAAAATAATAAAAAAATAAAAATCAGAAAAATAATAAAAAAATAAAAATCAGAAAAATAATAATAAAAAATTAGATTTTTTTGCCTATAAATAGATTTCGAATTTTTAGTTTCAAATGTACCTCTTCCTCTGAAATCCTTATAAATAAATTGTGAGTTCTTCATATTTTCTTCTTTTATTCAGTTTTATTTACGCTTTGTAGTAGTAATTCTATCCATCCATGAGGGGGTAACGTCTCTATGCTGAGGTAATAAGGTAATTCTTTTACTTTTGCTATTTAGATTAATCTCCCTTAAAATATAATATATAAACTATTTAAAATCTGAATTAATAAAAAGATACCGCCATTCTAGGTCGGTTGGTTATTCAATTTAAACTGGTTAAACCTGACTTAATGAGGATACCGCCATTCTAGGTCGGTTGGTTTAAATTTATATTTCTGTTCCGCCTTATGGCTGGTATATTTGAATTTGACTTAATCAGGATATGGCCATTCCGGACGGTTGGTTTAAAATATCACAAGATTATATATTATATTATTGGGAGATATCTAGATAGTAAATAGTAGAAGTTAATTCATTTTACCTTAGCATTTCTTTTTATTACTTTTCAGCAATTTCATTTTCTATCTTTTAAGTTTATATCAGCTTTAGTTATGTGTTGTAACTAAGTTAAATATCTAGGGTTGTGATAAAATCTAATATCACCGATTTAAAAAGGGTTAGATTATAGTTTGGGTAATTAAAGAATTATTTGTTGAGTCATAACCTTAATGCCTTTTATTAACTGATCACTAATAAAATTGATTAGATAAAACTTAAAATGAACTAGACATAGAGATTTTAAGTTTAAAGACCTTATACTCAACAACCCACGATCTTTTTTAAGGATAGATAAACCTTTAATAGATTTCCTTACAGGATAGACATATACCTGTCGGGCGGGGGTAATCAATAATTGGAATTTAATCTTAATGAATCTAGGTAATTTAATTGACATAGACATATGGTTCAATTTGATTATTCTAGGTATTTGTAAATGACCATCGGAAGAGGCTTTTACATAATTTAGTATTTCAGATTAATAATTCAATAATTTACCTAACTATGATATAACTATTTCATCTTTTAAAAGATATTAGAAAGATTCACAACCCTAGATCTTTGAGTCTTTTATTTTCCTTAGTATTTTCTTTTGTCTTTTTATTTATTTATTTATTTAGCAAATCTACAAAGCAGATCATTTCAAGCAATCATTCACTTCTCCCTCAATTAGATATTTGTAAATAAATAGTATCAAAAACTAATAACAATAGTAGGAATTAAGTCCTCGTGGGATCGATATTTTAATACTACTTGAACGATACGTGCGCTTGCGTTATACGTGTTTGTTTACGCCGGTCAGCTATGGGTCATATTATCCAACACTTTTGTGACTCTTTATGACGTAGACTGTCTAACGTCATAATTAGTCTCAAAACTAATATGCCGGGGACTTATTTTTCTTGAGTTATTAATTTTGAAGCTATCTAATTTACTTATATCTAATTTTCTTTATTATTATCTGTACTTTTTATTTCTCTCTTTTGTTTTCAGGTGATCGAAAAAACAAATGGAACATTTTGAAACATTACGAGCTTTACTAGAAAAAGATACACCCCAAATCCAGGAGCAACAGTCTAGTTTTCTGAGGCCTGTTGTCGAGCCCAACAACTATCACTGGAAGCCAGAACCAAACAATACTACATTTGCTCATCAGAATGAAATGGGAAGATGTGTAATTTGTGATGGTAACCACCCGAGCGATCAATGTATTTACCTTTCAGAGTGGCAGAATTATTGGAATCATTCAAGGTACGTAGAATCATCACATTTTCCATCTTATCCACCATCCATTTACGATCTTCATCAAGAACCAGATCCATCAGAGGAAGATCAGTTGATTCACATGCTCAAAAATTTGTTCGAGGAACGGGAAGCTCAATTTAATGTAAAAATTCAGAGTCAAGCGGCGTCTATACAGAGGATGACAGATCAAGTTAGACAACTAACAAACAACCTGAATCACATATCTCACGGAGCAAATTCAAATAATACTGAAGAAGCCTTCGAATATCCTGAGATTCATCATGACATCATAACAGAGGACGAGGCTGAGCAGTATCAAGAATCAGAGGTATCAGTTCAGAAGTCTGCACCAACCAAGTCTCAATTTGACTTTTATTATTCTGACTCTGACGAGGATGAAGAAACTGAGCTTTTTGTACAAACTGCACCAACAAGGAAGGATGAAACTTTCCATCCTCAGAATGAAGATCTTGGAGCATACTTTGCTACGATGTTTGAAGAAGATCTTCCTAAACCATCCATTCCAGTCATATCAGAGGATGAAGACCTAAAATCTGACATTTCTTTTCATCTTCAGGTTGACAATTTTGAAAAATGTATTTCACAGATGACAGATGAAGAGCTGAATACAAAGATCCTAAAATTCATCTGTGAAGAAAAGGTGGAGCAAGAAGTAGAGCAAATGGAGGAGAAAATGTCTGACCAAATTGAAAATCCAGAGCATTCAGGAGAAACATCGCTGTATCGGGGAGTACAAATCAGAGATATCACCAAAAATCTTGACAGAATGGAACTTCCATTCCAAGTCAAGCACCATACAAGACCTCATGATTTTCTTTCTTTCTTTTCAGGAATCACTGGAGCAACAAAGATTAAAAAGGTGGCACAAGCACTGAATGAGACAAAACTCTTTTTGCCACTTTACCGTTGGAAGAGACCCTTCAAAAGCAACGCACATGGGAATGTCTTTAATCGGACATCCAAAACGACGCTGAAACCGCCTTGATAGATGGATTTTAGTCACGTCTGGCTGAAGACGAAAAATTTAGCGCTAGCAGGGAGGCAACCCATGCAATTTGTTATAATTTCTATTTTTATTTTATTTATACATGTTGTAGAGTTTTTAATTTTGTGTGTTATTTTTGTAGGAAAAGCACAAACGGAGCATTTTAAGACAGAAGGAATGGTGTTTGGCAAGAATAAGAGATAATTCATTAGCGATGGCTGAGTAAGGAATGAAATCTTGAGACAAATCCTAATGGATTTATATACCAAACGAGTGGCGTATTACGTACACAATTCTGTTGCCTTAATTATTGCTTTGATTTGCTTTTCTTTTGTTATTTTCTTTATTTTCGTAGACAGGATCCATACTTTTTGACCTTTCACGATTTCTTTTGTTTTATTTTGCTAACAAGCTTCATTTGGAAGATACTAGTGCTATTATTACTCACCCTTTTTCAGGTACTATAAATTCAGCCCGTCATTGCACCTTTGGAGGCATTCAGAGTTAAGAAAGAAATACATAAAAAAAATGGAAGCCACTTCAAGAAGATGAGTTGAAAACATCTGTGTGTTTTGCGGTAGTAGTGTTGGTACTAAACCACAATACATAGAAGCAGCACAAGAATTGGGTCGAGTTTTAGCTGCAAGGAATATGCACTTAGTATATGGTGGAGGCAATCTTGGACTTATGGGGATCGTTTCAAAGGTCGTACAAGAAGGAGGCAGTCATGTTTTGGGAATCATCCCAAAACCCTTGGCAGATGCAAATTTGATTGAACCATCAAACGGAGAGGAACTGATCGTGCCAGGTATGTCTGAACGACTGGTAGAAATGATTAATCGTGCTGATGCTTTTATTGCTTTGCCAGGTGGCTTAGGCACACTGGAGGAAATTTTTATAGTGTTATCTTGGGCAAACTTGAACATACACCAGAAACCGATTGGGCTGTTTAACGTTGATGGATTTTATGATTTTCTTTGTGTGTTTCTTGATGATGCCCGGAGAAATGGGTTCGTGTCAAAACCTATGAAAGAACTCATCTATACTGCCAGAACTGCTCCGGATCTAATAGACCAACTCTTAGCCCATGAACCACAAGTTGACCCTGTCATTTCAAAGATAAATTGGTCTGAGGACGATCGTGGTAAAAAGCGTCGAATAAATCTGGATCTTAACCTTTAATTTTCTTGTAGTAATTCAGCTAACCAGGTACTATCTTCTAAACTCTTCTTCTACTGTTTAAGACATTGGGGACAATGTCTCATTTAGGTTTGGGGGTGGGGAATAGTTAATAGTATCTTGTTTATAGTTTGTGTGTTATTTTTAGTCCAAATTTTTTTCGAAAAATATAAAAAAAAATTAAAAAAAATTAAAAAAAAATGGCATATTTAAAGCTAGGTGATGGTTTGGTGTCTTCCTTCACTCACTACCTTTTTATAAGGAAAAGCTGTGGAGGCACCTAGATAATCATTCACTTGTAGCGTGTTGTGACAGACTAGTTTGGAGGACTCGTTGTTTATTCCTGACAACAAGCGATAAGAGCCTAAGGGGCTAGGGTACTTAAGTGAGCCTCGCTCCATCTTCCCTCTGGGGAATCTACAACGGGAAGTCCATTCGACAGTTAGTCACACACCATAAATTCGTTGGCACGTACCATAAGGTATAAAAAAGGTGCGTTCACTTGGTCGCTTGAACCCTTGAGTGGGGTGTCCTAGTTGTGAACAATCCTTCGTCAGCAAGAGCCTTTGAAAAAAGAAAAAAAAAACACACACACACACATGTAAATTATAGTTATATGACCAGTAGAAATGTTTTGTTGTTATGTTGACTAAAAAGATGAAATTGGTAAGAAATAGCTGTTGTAAGGAATTTCCACTCCTGAGACGTATTTCAAACCTAATTCAAAACAAGTTAATTTTTGTTTATTCACTTTTGAATTATTTAATCTGTAAATTCTCCATTAAACTGACTAAAATGGATCTTCATATACTTAGTTGGCAGATATTATCAACATACATGGTAACATACGGACATAGGATAAAATTGAAAAGATTGTAATATTCAGTGCTATAGTTTAATTGGAGAAGCATCTTAAAAAAAAAGTGATGGAATATAAAAAAAAAAATGTCTGAGATCCGAGTTATTAAGTCTGTAAGGGTATTTTAATACCTAGTGCCCTAAAACCAACTGGTTTGGGAGTCACTGGCCCAACACTCGCTACATGGATCAAAAAGATGATAGAAAAAAAAATACATATATCTGAAGTCTGAGTAATTAAGTCCTTAGGGGTGTCTTAACACCTGATGCCCTAAAGCCAACTGGTTGGGAGCCACCGACCTAAAGCTCGCTACATAGATTGAAGATATTGTATATAAATAAAAATAAGAGAAAAGAAAAAAATCAAAGAAAAAATCAGAAAAATCAAAAAAAATTATTCCATTACTCAAAAGGTGTGAAATCTGATAAAACTTTAGGACAAAAATATTACTCTCTTATCAACTGCACTTATGACTGTTATGGGCGAAATGAGTTGTTTAATATTATGTTGGCTGTGTATATGAAGAAATGGTAAAAATAATCGGAGAATTTACTTATTCAGTAATTTAGAATGAAATAAAAACAATAATAAACTTGGAGTAGAAGTTTCACCTAATTAGTCACTAACTTCTTTATTCTATTTCTCTTGTCTTTTTGCTTTTGTGTGCATTAGTTTCACTTCCTTTTTACTTTTATAAAATGTTTGTGGGTATCATTGCTGTAAATCCTCACGAGACTACAACTCGTCCACTAGGGACACCTAGGGGTTTAAAGGCTTATTGCATATGCTAAATGCAATAGTGATCCCTATGAAAGTGGCTTAGTTAAATTTTATTATGTTATTTTATTTTGCTAGAGGACTAGCAAAATGTTAGGTTTGGGGGTGTGATGAGTGATAAATGTATCACTATTTCCCACTCATTTAACTTAATATTTTGTATAGTTTCTTGAGTTTTGTGAATATTTTGATGTGTTTGTGTGTTATTTTGTAGATAAATAAAGTTTCAGGACATTCTGGAGGTGATTTGAAGCAAAACTGTGAAATTTGGTGAAATTTGGCAAAAAGGGTATTTTGGTAATTTTGGACGTCCCGACACAAATTTTGGTAATTTTGGGCATTCCGACACCAAATAAAGTTTCAAGATATTCTGGAGGTGATTTGGAGCAAAATTGTGAAATTTGGTAAAAAAGGTATTTTGGTAATTTTGGGCGTCCCGACACTGAGGGTATTTTGGTAATTGCACCACCATGCCACATGTCAAAGATTCAACGAGCCGTCATTTTTAGCACACCATGCCACGTGTCGAAAATTCAGCGATCCAAAAAAAAAATAATAAAAAAATAAAAATCAGAAAAATAATAAAAAAATAAAAATCAGAAAAATAATAATAAAAAATTAGATTTTTTTGCCTATAAATAGATTTCGAATTTTTAGTTTCAAATGTACCTCTTCCTCTGAAATCCTTATAAATAAATTGAGAGTTCTTCAAATTTTCTTCTTTTATTCAGTTTTATTTACGCTTTGTAGTAGTAATTCTATCCATCCATGAGGGGGTAACGTCTCTATGCTGAGGTAATAAGGTAATTCTTTTACTTTTGCTATTTAGATTAATCTCCCTTAAAATATAATATATAAACTATTTAAAATCTGAATTAATAAAAAGATACCGCCATTCTAGGTCGGTTGGTTATTCAATTTAAACTGGTTAAACCTGACTTAATGAGGATACCGCCATTCTAGGTCGGTTGGTTTAAATTTATATTTCTGTTCCGCCTTATGGCTGGTATATTTGAATTTGACTTAATCAGGATATCGCCATTCCGGACGGTTGGTTTAAAATATCACAAGATTATATATTATATTATTGGGAGATATCTAGATAGTAAATAGTAGAAGTTAATTCCTTTTACCTTAGCATTTCTTTTTATTACTTTTCAGCAATTTCATTTTCTGTCTTTTAAGTTTATATCAGCTTTAGTTATGTGTTGTAACTAAGTTAAATATCTAGGGTTGTGATAAAATCTAATATCACCGATTTAAAAAGGGTTAGATTATAGTTTGGGTAATTAAAGAATTATTTGTTGAGTCATAACCTTAATGCCTTTTTATTAACTGATCACTAATAAAATTGATTAGATAAAACTTAAAATGAACTAGACATAGAGATTTTAAGTTTAAAGACCTTATACTCAACAACCCACGATCTTTTTTAAGGATAGATAAACCTTTAATAGATTTCCTTACAGGATAGACATATACCTGTCGGGCGGGGGTAATCAATAATTGGAATTTAATCTTAATGAATCTAGGTAATTTAATTGACATATACATATGGTTCAATTTGATTATTCTAGGTATTTGTAAATGACCATCGGAAGAGGCTTTTACATAATTTAGTATTTCAGATTAATAATTCAATAATTTACCTAACTATGATATAACTACTTCATCTTTTAAAAGATATTAGAAAGATTCACAACCCTAGATCTTTGAGTCTTTTATTTTCCTTAGTATTTTCTTTTGTCTTTTTATTTATTTAGCAAATCTACAAAGCAGATCATTTCAAGCAATCATTCACTTCTCCCTCAATTAGATATTTGTAAATAAATAGTATCAAAAACTAATAACAATAGTAGGAATTAAGTCCTCGTGGGATCGATATTTTTATACTACTTGAACGATACGTGCGCTTGCGTTATACGTGTGTGTTTACGCCGGTCAGCTATGGGTCATATTATCCAACACTTTTGTGACTCTTTATGACGTAGACTGTCTAACGTCATAATTAGTCTCAAAACTAATATGACCCTATTGGTTGCAGAATGTATTCTCCATGAATTAGAAACTCGTTCTTAATATCTCAAAGATAAAAAAGAACGTGTTTCAAGATCCATCATATGGTCTATAAGATATCAAAATAACTCATAACAATTACGATTAAATCGATATCTACAATCGCACATTATAAAGTATTTATTATGTCATCATCAAATGATACATAAGATTGATTAGACATCCTAATCAATATCTCTTTCGAAAAAGGAATCATCATTTACGAAAGATGAATACTTTATATAAGACATACAATAACTGTCCAACAGTTATACTAACTTTCATACAGATAGCCTAGTTATGTCCTTTATTAGATCATATCTAATGCACGACTAATATGAGTATCTCACAAGTCTCCAAGTTTTATATCATATATAAAACTTTATATCAAATATAACAGAGACTGCTCCCACTGCTTTCACGGAGTAAAGAAGACTTAGGTAAATCTTTTACCTTACAAACATCTCATTATTACTATAATAATGATAATGTTGTTAGGATATATAACACTAGAAAGTAATTTGTATGCTCCCACTAACCCTTCAAGCACATATGTATTCTCTATACTTTGACAAGATCAGACAATCTGACTGATATCAAAAATAGAGAATACGGATTTCCAGAAGACTTATCCAAATCTACAATAGGCTCTATAAGCTAGCACACTAAACTGCGATCTCAGCATAACACAAACTCTAGGGCCATTCCATAACGAACTCTTCAAACAAAGAAATCACAACTGATCTCTTATCTGAATAAGTAATTCAAAAACGCCAATTTGCATTCTTTAGCTAAAATGTACAGTTTAATATCAACATTAACCAATATATCTTTGATTGTTCAATTAGCGTGACTAGGGACAAGTTTTCTCAGAATCTACAATAGATTGCTGAGTATAACTTTTCTCACTGTCATACTGTAAAGGTCAAACCTTTAATAAGCTCACACTGCTTTCACCGCGCAAACAATTAGCACATATCATGAACTAATTCATAATGAAAGCGTAATCAAGTTCAAAACTTGATCGTAGTAAGCTATGAACAATCTTAGATGTATGGTTCAATGGTGAACTTCCAGAATCGATATCAAATATCGCTTCCATTATAAGTTATAGGATAATTTTTCTTCAATAAGAAAACAACAGAACCATTAAGTATCAAATACTCGTGAATGATTCTGTTATCCTATTGGACTTGTATGGAAGATGTATAAGGGTTGTTTCATCTTATTAATTACGTAGTTCCAATTATAGTTTATCATTCTCACATTTGACTTCAATAAGTCAAGTCTTATCTACAATAATTAACATATGATTTTACACTTTTTTTTTGTAAAAGATAAAATGTATAAAAGCAAAAAATTTACAGGAGCTAAGGGGCATTCCCCAGAAGGGCAAAACACCTACAAACAGAAATCAGAAAAAGAAAAAACAAAGGCACGAGGCAAAACAACAAGGCGCAAAGGTAAGCCTATAAAAGAAGCCCAGAACATCAAAGAAAAACACAAAATAAAAGCCCTGAATCCATTTCAACAATACGAGGGAGAAGCAAAAGACCTCTCCAAGAGACTGCATCAGAAGCCCAAACAAACCCAACTCCCGAACCATGCCAAAATGCCTATAAACGAAGCCCAACCCAAAACGATAAAGCAGCTTAACAATGCTCAAGCCAAAAGGACCTTATCAGCCATGAATGCCATGCAGCTCCCTCTCACGCAAAAGAAATAACTAATCAGGATGCAGGTCCCAGGCGCTAAGGACATGGGATGGGAGCTTCCATTTCTTCAAATTGTTGATGAAGAGAAGCCGCTCTTTAATCTGGTTCGTAATATCCTTAATAATTTTTGGTCTCGGTCTGGCAGTCTTTTGGAAGATGCGGCTATTTCTTTCATACCAAATTGCATAAACTGTCGCAGCAGTGGTAAGTCTACCTATTAGGTGCTGAAAATTATCTTTGCTAATGAGATGGATGGATGCCCAGTTGATGATACTTTGCAGAGTTCGGGAAGGCCATTTCACCAAAGTCTTCGCAGCTATGGATTCCCAAATTTGAGCAGTGAAAGAGCAATTGAAGAAAAGATGATTATGAGTTTCAATTGCAGAAGTGCGAATAACACAAACCCCAGAGGTAGTGATACCTCTATTTGTGATTCTTTCGGCTGTTCCCAAGCGGTTTTTGTAGGCTAACCAGAGAATGAAACTATGTCGGGGTATAATACCTCTGAGGTGTAAGTAATTTCCATTATATAACTATTATATAAAAGAAATATTCAAATCTCAAACTTTTCAAGATTCGGATTTTCTACCTATACATATCATATATGCAACTGTGGAAATTAATGGAACCTAAATTAAAAGGATGAACTAGTGTTACAGGAACATATCCCCAAGAGTATTGAAACTAATTTGGTAACATTCAATATCAAACGAATCAAATCATATAAGATTCGACTGCTCACACTACTCAATTCCATCAAGATGGAATCGTGGAAGAATAATATTGAATATGAATCATATTCACTGAATAACCTTAGAACTAATTGCTTTAAATTCATACGTTTGATCGTATCAAAAATCTTTGAACAGTTCAAAGACATGTAATGAATTTTGAGGATAGAGTTCTCTAAAAACTTTAGATTGAATATATATGAACAAGTCAAAAAATGTTCAATCTACGTTTCATCAGAACAGATTGAAAGTTCTTGATCATTTCAAGACGTTCAATATATGTTCTTTCAGAAACACGTAACTAAGTTATGACAATTCATAAACTAAGTTACGAAGTAAAGAAAACTATCTTAAGTAATTACAATTTATTAAACTACATACATCCAATGTATCAGTTAAATAAATCTGGTGGTCCAATGACAAATCATTGGTTAAACGAGATTTTAATCACCTTCCTGAATACAATATTCATTAAATGGATAAGGATGTGTGGAGTGATCTTGTATCAAACCATCATTTACCATACAGAATAAACATCTAATGGTTAAGTGATTAAACTTATAAAGCACCGTTCAAAATTATTTATTTTTACTGAATAATTTTTCTTAATGTTTATCTCTACGTCAATGACACTACTAGTTATATTTAAAATATATAAGAATTGTTTATAAAGAACAAGTAACTATCCAATAAACGCGAGTTCCGATATCAAATATCAAAACAATCGTTAACTAATATTTTTAAATAACTAGATGGGAGATCTGGTATCCAATACCTATAGTTGTAGTATTATGAAAATCGATATTTTCTATACACAACTATACGCATTTCCTTTCTTTAGCTTTACTATTTGCATTCAACTATTCACAACAATTGCAAATAACTGATTAGCAAATTGTGTCAAACATATTGCCTCAAAAGGTAATTAAAGCTAAGAAACGTCATTACTAGATAAACAAATACCTAATGGGGCTTTCTTAATGCCAGTCAAGAATCTTGAGACATGAACTAATTCAAGTCAATTCTTACTGCATAAGAAACTATTCTCTCTAAAGTATTATATCCTAAAAGGGATATCTATCTAGATTATCTATCATGACTTAGAAACTAAGTCATTAAACATCTTGATTTTTGAAGAAAATCTGAACAATAGTTCTCGATGGTTTAGACCAATCTAATAATATCCTAGTCTAGTAGTATCTAGAACCTATTCTAGAATAACTGCAACCAAGAGTCAAGTCAGATAACATATCAAAATATGTGTGCAGTGAATTAAAAGTTTAATTCTATCTAATATAGATTAAGGAAAACAAACAAGCGGCAATTTCCATAATAATACGCACTGCCTAAGTTATAGAATATTTTTAAACATAGCAGTGCCTCCCATTATTTAACGTAATACCATAATCCCCAATTGAAAAACGAGAATTCAATAATTAAATCAAATTCCATAATGGGAAGAGGACCCTATGAATATATTTCGACTCACAGCAGAGGCACGGTCTCACCTACGTATATTCACAAGTAGACAACTCATTGTCAATCACCCACTAGTGACTCCTAGGATTCCGGTCCTGGTCGTTTCTCATTGTCGTTGCTAAGGCAGGCCCACAAGGAGACGTACCAAGGTTAAACTCGTCAATGATAAACTCAAGTTACTTGTGTAACCCTGACAGCTAGAGCACGTTCAGGATTCCGCTTTCGCTTGAATTTATCTAATATCTAATATACATCCGGCATAAATAAATCTCTATCGGCTACACCCTCATAGCAGAGGCACGGTCTCGGATGTAGTCACGGAAAAATATTTATAAACCGTATTGACAAGACGAACCAAAAAAGAAGTATTCCAAATACTAGTTACTTTAAATCCTTATTAAGCGGGGATATTCCATAAAGTGTCATACACTTTAAATTTAATCAAATTAAATGAATGCATGCATGTATCAAGTAAAGATAAGAACAAACATTAGATTTTAAAGGCTAATCATATTAAGGTGTCCAGAATCAGACTTTCTCTGATACCAGTTTGTTGGGATTTTAAGGGGGAATATCGGTAACGCAGTGGAATCGTGGAAAATCAAAATTTTCCGATTTCAAAACTTTTTCCTGGATTAATCAAATAAACTTATTTATTTAATTATCCAATTATCAAATTCTGAAAAATTACACAAGAGATCAAATTTCTTGGTAATTATCGAATTGCCCTAAAACTTTGTAAATTGATTATTTTAGCCCAAAAATTATCAAATATAATTTTGGATTCTAAATTATTTCTAAAATGTTTTTAAACACATCTAATGCATCAAAATCATATTTAACACAAATCCCCAATTTTTTTCTAATTGCCGTGAGTACCCCCAAATTTTTAAGTAATTGCATTTTGGTCCATTTTGTTCAAAACATGCCAAGATCAAATCCAATCAACCCAAAAATTTAAGTGCATCATATTCATACCATAATACATCAAATATATGAAAATCCCCAAATTTGGAGTGGGTTATGAACCCTAATATTTCAATTTCATCAAATTGTCCAATTTCACCAAATTTAAAAAATCCAACACTTTAATCCATTCAATACGTCACCAATCAACCCTCACAACTTTGAAATAACTCTAGAACAATTCTAGGTCACCAAGGAGTGGCTTACTAACTCTAGAATGGAAACTTTGATTTTCAAAGAATCAAAAGTAAGCCTTTGAAACCATTTGAAGGCTACTTACATACATGAATCTTTCATCCAAGTTCTCAAACAAATAAACACAAACCATAAGAGAAGAGAGAACATCCAAGCAACACAAAATGATGCTAAGCATGTTAGAAATAATTTCCATGTTGAAGACGTAAAGAAAATACTTACAAAAATAAGTTTTTCCAAGACCTTTTCCTTTTGTCCTTCAAGCTTGCTCTCAACTTCTTTTGTGTTATTTTTGTATGCTTGAAACTTATGAAACCCTAAAAAATGAAACAAACAATATATACCCCTCATATTTGGTCTTGGCCGAAAATTACGCATAAGGAAAATATCATGATATTTTTATTTGTTTCATTTAAAGCTTTGTCAACTTGTTTACTTGAATCATTACAACTTTAATAACCTTTTAACAAGTCAACAAAAAGCAACTCAAGCCATTAAATAAAATATCACAACCTTAGATATTTATATTTTTAATTAATTTAATTATTTAACAATTAAATAATTATTTAAATAAAAATATATTAATTATATGTATTATATTTACGTTAAATATCAAATACATATATATTTATGATATTAGTCAAATATCTCAATTTGACAATTAATTAATGTGTATTTGATAAAATCTAACATTAAATGAAAATACACAAAAATTAGGAAATGACTATTAGGTCCTATCGCATGTATTTTTCGTTTAACGTTTAATCGATTTATAAATAATCATCATTATTTATAAAAGTCGCCCTAATGCTCTACGAGTATATTTCATTAGTGAGACTCTCTAGATTCAGGTATATCCGTCACAAAATCCAATTTCGTGTCCATAACTTACCCACCCGTAAATTATGACGACCACAGATAAACTCGCTGAATCATACAGGTTGAGGTCATCGCATACATATAATCCCTCCGTCACAGGTAACCGGATAATCCCAGAGATATAGATGTAAACGTCAAATCTCTATAGGTATTATCCCGTCGACGTATCTATTAGCAATCTCTAAATAACATTCGGAACTTACTTCCGAAGTATACTGTGGCCAAAGATTTAACAGACTACTAATCATATATGGACTACCTATGTTGTGTACACAGAACTGACCGATCGTATCTTGATATATACAGGATATCCTGAGGATCGGTCCACACCCAACGAACAGGCGGAGGTCTGCTCTAAATAGATCGGTGACGTGACTGCTATCTAAGTGTGGAGTATGTCTCATACATCCATAGTGGTATCTCAAGTCGAAGGACCACTATGCTACTCAAGCCGAGAAGATTCTTATTGATGTTGGTGTACCATCCATTAAGAATCTTCGGTGAGTCGTTCAGTGTTTATCTATTATAAACACATACACGTCTATACAAGTCTCGCTAGACTCATGGTTCATTGGGATAAACCATCAGACCAAGTCTCGATATACGACATATACTGGTCTCAAGAGATTTAACTAACCGACCTGTGTTAGTGAATCTTGACCAGGAACTATATTTGATAATATACATTTAGTAGTGACATTTCCCAATGTCAATTACAATCTAGCTTTGTAACTGTGTATTGCATTGTATATTATCGGGACTTTGTCTAATATATACATATCACTAAACAACATTTAGTTTCAATCTAATCGTAATCAGATCGAATACGTATATAAAAACAAGAGGTGCAACCATAAATAAGTAATATTATGGAAAAATGGGATGTTCGTATTCATGAATCTGACATAAATACGGTCCGGAATGGCGCTCTGAGCACCAACCCCAACACTCTCATCAGTAGAGGTTCGAAAATGGACCATCTCACATCAGTAACGGTTCAGAAATGGACCACTCTCACATCAGCAATGGTTCGAAAATGGACTATTATCTCATCAGACGCCGAAAATGGAGCATGGTCTGGAAATGGACTATTGTCTCATCAGACGCCGAAAATGGCACTCTGGAAATGGAGCATGGTTCGGAAATGGACCACTAGCACTCGCCAAAAATGGCACTCCGAAAATGGAGCATGGTTCAGAAATGGACGACTATCACTCGCCGAAAATGGCACTCCGAAAATGAAGCAAGGTTCGAAAATGGACCATCATCACATCAGCGACACTTCAAAAATGGGGTTTAGCATGCCAAAATGATACTCCGAAAATGGAGCAAGGTTCGAAAATGAACCATCATCACATCAGCGACACTTCAAAAATGGGGTTTAGCATGCCGAAAATGGCACTCCGAAAATGGAGCAAGGTTCAAAAATGGACCATTATCACATCAGCGACACTTCGAAAATGGGGTTAGCATGCCGAAAATGGCACTCCAAAAATGGAGCATGGTTCGGAAATGGACTATCATCACTTCAGCAACGCCTCGGAAATAGGGTTTAGCACACCGGGTATGGCACAACAAATCAACACCGTTCGAAGCAACAGGCAATTTAGGTTGCAGCTGGCGAGCCAGGTAAGTAAAAATGCATTGCATAAACTTTGATAGGACTGTCATTGTCACACACTGCACAAGTCCCATCAAAGTGGGGGCGACTGTAGGCACTGCATTTTTGCATGTAAGTCCCGATGATGAGTCTCGTACGAAGGCACTACCTCTTAAGTTGTGGAAGTCGCGGGAAACGGATGTCGGAATAGAAGGGTCAAGAATTGACATTTTGGTGGATTTAATTCGCTTGTTTAGCTTCGGGTTCGCTTGTTGGACCTCTGTTTTAAAAAAACACCCCATGCCTCACGCCCAACCAAATCACAACCAAACAAAAAAACCCATTCCTACACCCATAATCCCTATGACAACAAACACAAATAATAAAACCCTTTGTCTCTCTCTTCTTGGCCAACTTGAAAACAACAAATGAATAAACCCTCCTTCACAAATAGCCAACACCTAAGCAACAAACCACCCATGCACCTCACAACCATTTCCCACGTGAAACAACTAACCAATAAACAAAGCATCTCACCCAATCACAAACCGAAACACAAACCAACAAATAAACCAATGCACCCTCCATGCATAACCCATACACAATCAACCCTCATGCAAACCCATACCATAACCCATAAACCACCCATACCTCTCTCTCTCTTTCACTTAAAAAAAATAATAGAAACCCTTAGCCTCTCTCTCACTCGGCTCTGGCTGATTCGGCAACATCAAAATATTCGGCATCTCTCTCCACTCACTCGGCCAACCCTCTCTCCCATCTCCTATCACTCTCGGCAATACTGCCTTTCATCAACACCTTCACGCCCTCATCCACAAAGCAAAAAAAATCACGCACGCTACAACCCTCAAAGCAGACCACTCAACCCCTCCATCTCTCTCAACCCTCACTCTCGGCCACACCTCACCATACACAAACGCCATTACCCTTCACGGCAGCCCTCTCTCTCACCACCTACACTCCATCACCCTTCACAGCATCCCTCTCTCACAAAAGAAAAGAAAAACCAAAAGCAACCCTAAAACCTAGCCAACACCTCTAAACTCGGCAGTAATAAAACCCATCAGCTCTCACCTCTCCTCTGGCTTCTCGGCAAAAACCCACATAAGCAACCCTAAAACCGTACCAATCAGACCTTCATCTCTCTCTCTGGAAACATATCCACGCACCGATTAACCCTAAAACACACACCTCACGCACACGAGAGAGACACACGCCCTTCACAGATCAACCACGCAACTACCTCACATAACCAAATAACCCTTCATCAGTTGTGAACCCTCCAACGAACTGCACCCTACTTGACGAGAGACTGATCTCCCTCTCTCACACAAATACCACTTCACACAGCCCATCTTTCCCACCTTCACGTAGCAATCCACGAACCCTAGTAACCTACTCCATGCTTCCTCTCTCAGCAAGACAAGAACCAAAAACCCTCACCCTTCAGCAGCCACATAAAGAAAAACCAACGCACACACCAACCACAAAGCCCTCCTCCGACGCCCACTGGATCAGCCACCAAAAGAAACAAAAACCATAAACTGTGACCTTATTCACCCCAAAAATGGATTGAAGACTCAGTGAAAACAGAGAAAACAGCGAGCAGAAAACTGTGAGTGAAAATGGAAAAAACAGTAGAAACAGCAGACGAGTGAAAACAGACATAAACAGCGAAAATAGTGAACCAGTGGAAATAGCAGAAATAGTGAACCAGTAAAAATAGTGGAAACGATAACCCTTCCGGCACCGTGAAACGCACTCCCGAGAGACGACTAAAGAGGTTAGACCTAAGGGCACACTTTTATTTATTATCCTTTATTTTTAGTTATTTTATTACATTATTTCGCATGAGTATTGTGAATTGGTGCATGATGTGATTTTCGGGTGAACGGAATATGTGTTCTCTCTTGCGGTATATCGAATGGAAACCCGGACGTAAATTCCGTAGCCGAATCGGAATGGGCGGTATTGCGGTTTGCACTCGGGATACAATGCCACGTACCACTTGAGAGACACACCTAATTCGTTTCGTCCAATCTCGTGTTTGAGGATGATTAGTCGTTAGCATGTTATTTATTTAAGTCGTTAGTATGTTATCTATTTCTAAGCATGATTTAGTTGTTAGTATATTGTTTCTTTATGCATGATTTTAGTTACTTTCTTCGGATTAGGAATTTAATTTATGTTTACGTTTAGGTTGTTATTTATTTTTCGTGTTTGATATATTCAACATGCTTATGAGATTATTGTGTGTTATCGTATGTTTGTCGTTATGATGACTTACTTTTAAAGGATGATGACTTAGACATAGGATTTATTTTTATGAATGCGAACTAGATTTAGGTTATTCTTGGAGATGTATGTTGTGTAGACTTAGTTAAATTATTGCAAAAATCCGTTCATTACAAGTGGCATAAGTAAGGGACCATTCCGAACCCAACAGTTTGAGGTCTTCCCTTGCGAGGGGTGAGTACGGCCTTAAATCATTTTCCCAGTTCACACTGGGTGGAGACTCCATTTTATTCTCCGGTTTAGTCCCCCGCGGGCTACTCCGTACTCCCAACCGGACCGCGAGCCCGGAACAGCGTCATCTATTTTTATGTCCTATAGTAGCGCCCCAAAGTCATGGATTTGGATTCCTAGCTCCAGATAGGCGTATGAGGGGACGATGATACGTAACGCCCTCATACGTCAAGTTTTTCAGATACATACCGAATTTTCAGATTCCAGATTTTTAGCATACGGTTTTTAGAAATCAGATTTTAGAAATATCTTTCAGAAACTAGAGGTTTAAAGGTAGATTTCAGAACGTTGAGTTTTACAAAGGATATTTTTTGACACAGTTTTCAGAAAAGAGTTTTTATATAAAGTTACTATTGGCATCTTGGTTTTAAAATCAAGTGATTTGAGATAAGTGTTTCAATTTCTCGTCCGCTCACTTATATCGTACGACGATCTAACCTCTCACTCCCAGTTTTATACGGTTACAGGTATTCTCGGAGGAGGAGCTCGGGAGGACGGATACTGATGCAATCACTAGGGTTGGAATCCCAAACCCCTATAGAAAATCATAAATTTTGGAACTCGAAGAGAGAAGCTCATAAATAGTTGAAGGTTGCAAGGAGAATATAGAAAGTTAATAGCTATGTGATGAGAAAGAATATCAAGATTAAGTTGCACAATTGGAGCAAAGGAATACTGAGTACAGGTATGGAGACATGAGAATCTTTAGTGAGAATCAAGGGTACCAGTTACTAAGAACCTGATCAAGTTAAGTGATTGTGGAGCATAAGTAAAGATCTAGAAGAAAGAGATTTCCTAGAGCTAGGGAATAATTAGCACAGTTAAAGGTCCAGAAATACGGTAGATAGGAATACCCAACGAATATCTTATGAAATAAGAATGAGGTAATACTTCTCAGTAAAGAACCTAATGGGATATTCATTAAAGCCATGAACTATCAAGTAGCTTACCCAAGCACGACAAGAGGTAGGATACGTGTTTTTGAAAATATAGAATATCAATGTCTATTAGTTAAGTGGTAAATATTCAGTCAGGTGGAGATTTTCATTGGTGTGTCAAATAGAATCTCTGATGACATAATATAAGGAACCTATGATCCTGAGATCTATGATATGAACCCAAGTTTAAAGAGGATTCGAGGACGAATCCTATTTAAGGGGGGGAGTATTTGTAACAACCAGAGGTCCCTACTACTGTTGACTCATTGACTGTAGTACTGTTACACCATGGGACGAGTGTTACGTAATATAATTTATGTCCGAGCATATATACATTCGCAGAACGACTTCATGGATGAACAATAAATTCTTCGAAACTTGGATGCAGGATTCTATGATATTCCACTACGAACAGCCCATAGTATTTTGGTCGTATCATTCTCATACAAACTCTGATTTCTATGAATTTTATATCCTCGGAAAGATGAGATCGAGATCTATAACTTTTACGTTGAACTTTTTTCAAATTCGAATCAAAAGAAAGCTAAAACCGCATATTAAAATTCTGGATGA
This sequence comes from Zanthoxylum bungeanum, assembly GCA_019454045.1. Classification (NCBI taxonomy): domain Eukaryota; kingdom Viridiplantae; phylum Streptophyta; class Magnoliopsida; order Sapindales; family Rutaceae; genus Zanthoxylum; species Zanthoxylum bungeanum. Next base: position 60,183 of record SKCR01027432.1, read on the forward strand.
ACAGTGTCCGGGGACCCCTCTAGAAAAGTCTCAAAACTTCTCAATTTTTCCAAACATTTCCATTATTAATGAATTTGCAAATAGATCCCTAGTATAAAAAGTGATTACTATTCAATGTTTCTTAAAATGAGAAAAGATAAAGAAGACGATTGAAAAAAAAAACGTAGAAGAAAGAAGGAAGAAGGGAAAGAAGAAATAGAGAAAGAAATGGAAGAAGAAAGGAAGAAGAAGAATAAAGAGGAAGTAAAAGAAGAAAGACGAGGTAAGTTGGGCATGGAATCCTTGGAAAATTGAGGAAAAACAAACATAAAGAAGGTAAGGAATATTAACCATAGTTTTGGATATTGGTATTATGACAAATTATTGAATGATGACATTATGAAGTTGTAGCAAATTTATAATTATGAAGGTTTAGTGATAAGAAAACAATAATTGATTGAAAATTCTCCATTTGTTAGATTTTGGAAATAAGATATTAGGTTAGTTATGACTTGGTTTTGAGATGTTGTTCATTGATGGTGTTTTGATTGGTTTTTGAGGCCATTTTCTTATGTGAATTGTATGGGAGAAACATTGAACAAGTTAAGAATGAAAGAATGGGTTTAAGACCAAAAATTGGTCGTGCGTCACGACACGGATGGCCTCACGTCGCGACGTGATCTGGAAATTTTTCCAAAAACGCTTCTGTTGCAAGACGCGTCGCGACGTGAAGGGATTGTGCATCGCGACGCGCACGATAATAATTTGGACACCTCTCTGGACGACCCGCGTCGCGACGAGCCCTGCCTTGCGTTGCAATACGTTGAAAAATATTTACCCAATTTAGGTTTCACCATTTCAGTTTAAACCTAACGCGTTAGGGGCTACCCTATAAGTCTCGTATCAACTTGTATGTTCATGATACATCGTGATATCTGTTCAATACCTTCAAAGTGAAAATTCTTACGTGAATAAGAAAATTTGAATCTGATTCTGTAATGCATTTCTTAGTCCATTCTAATCTAGTTTATCCGATGATAAATCATCACAGGAAACACACGTTCTTCGACAGAGTGATAAAAGGCTAGCGGAATTTCAAAACAGTGAGTGGACACTCTTCTTTTAAACTGACTTTTATTTTGTTATTTTTATTTCAGACTTATATTTTTATGCTTTACGGAGTTAGAAGATTTTCTTTATAGTCATTTCATGCAAAGTTATGTTTGAGAAAAGAAATGTTCTTCAGAAAACGTTTTGTACAGTTTTGAGATTCAAAGTATGATTTTTATGTTTTTCGAGACATGGGGCAAAACCCACCTCAGTATACAACTTGTGCAGACATGGAATTGACGGACAGAGAACATGTGCACTTGTAGAGGACTGGGGGGATGGCGATACGTAACGTCCCCAGATCCTAATTCAGGGCTAGGGGGACGGTGATACGTAGCACCCCAAAGTCATGGATTTGCATTCCTAGCTCCAGATAGGCGTATGAGGGGACGGCGATACGTAACGCCCTCATACGTCAAGTTTTTCAGATACATACCGGATTTTCAAATTCCAGATTTTTAGTATACGGTTTTTAGAAATCAGATTTTAGAAATAGCTTTCAGAAACCAGAGGTTTAAAGGCAGATTTCAGAACGTTGAGTTTTACAAAGGAGATTTTTAGACACAGTTTTCAGAAAAGAGTTTTTATATAAAGTTACTATTGGCATCTTTGTTTTAAAATCAAGTGATTTGAGATAAGTGTTTCAGTTTTTCGTCTGCTCACTTATATCGTACGACGATCTAACCCCTCACTCCCAGTTTTATGTGGTTGCAGGTATTCTCGGAGGACGAGCTCGGGAGGACGGATACTGATGCAGTCACTAGGGTTGGAATCCCAAGCCCCTATAGAAAAGCAGAAATTTTGGAACTTGAAGAGAGAAGCTCATAAACAGTTGAAGGTTACAAGGAGAATATAGAAAGTTAATAGTTATGTGATGAGAAAGAATATTAAGATTAAGTTGCACAATTGGAGCAAAGGAATACTGAGTCCAGGTATAGAGACATGAGAATCTTTAGTGAGAATCAAGGTTACCAACTACTAAGAACCTGATCAAGTTAAGTGATTGTGGAGCATAAGTAAAGATCTAGAAGAAAGAGATTTCCTAGAGCTAGGGAATATTGAGCACAGTTAAAGGTCCAGAAATACGGTAGATAGGAATACCCAACGAATATCTTATGAAATAAGAATGAGGTAATACTTCTCAGTAAAGAACCTAATGGGATATTCACTAAAGCCACGAACTATCAAGTAGCTTACCCAAGCACGACAAGAGGTAGGATACATGTGTTTGAAAATAGAGAATATCAATGCCTATCAGTTAAGCGGTAAATATTCAGTCAGGTGGAGATTTTCGTTGTTGCGTCAAATAGAATCTCTGATGACATAGTATAAGGAACCTATGATCCTGAGATCTATGATATGAACCCAAGTTTAAAGAGGATTCGAGGACGAATCCTATTTAAGGGGGGAGTATTTGTAACGACCAGAGGTCCCTACTACTGTTGACTCATTGACTGTAGTACTGTTACACCATGGGACGAGTGTTACGTAATATAATTTATGTCCGAGCATATAAACATTCGCAGAATGACTTCATGGATGAACAATAAATTCATCGAAACTTGGATACGGGATTCTATGATACCACTACGAACAACCCATAGTATTTTGGTTGTATCATTCTCATACGTACTCCGATTTCTATGAATTTTATATCCTCTGAAAGATGAGATCGAGATCTATAACTTGTACGTTGAACATTTTTCCAAATTCGAACCAAAACAAAGCTAAAAACGCATATTAAAATTTTGGATGAACAGTGCCCGGGGACCCCTCTAGAAAAGCCTCAAAACTTCTCAATTTTTCCAAACATTTCCATTATTAATTAATTTGCAAATATATCCCTAGTATAAAAAGGGATTACTATTCAATGTTTCTTAAAATGAGAAAAGAGAAAGAAGAAGATGGAAAAAAACGTAGAAGAAAGAAGGAATAATGGAAAGAAGAAAAAGAGAAAGAAAAGGAAGAAGAAAGGAAGAAGAATAAGAAAGAGGAAGGAAAAGTAGAAAGATGAGGCAAGTTTGGCAAGGCATCCTTGGAAAATTGAGGAAAAACAATCATAGAGAAGGTAAGGAACATTAACCCAAGTTTTGGATATTGGTATTATGACAAATTATTGAATAATGACATTATGGAGTTGTGGCAAATTGATGATTATGAAGGTTTAGTGATAAGAAAACAATAATTGATTGAAAAATCTCCATTTGTTAGATTTTGGAAATGAGATTAAGAATAGATATTAGGTTAGTTATGACTTGGTTTTGAGATGTTGTTCATTGATGGTGTTTTGATTGGTTTTTGAGGCCATTTTCTTGTGTGAATTGTATGGAAGAAAACATTGAACAAGTTAAGAATGAAAGAATGGGTTTAAGACCAAAAATGGTGTCGTGCGTCGCGACGCGGATGGCCTCACATCGCGACGCGATCTGGAAAATTTTCCAGAAATGCTTCTGGTGCAAGATGTGTCACGACGCGAAAGGATCGTGCGTCATGATGCGCACGTTAAAAATTTGGGCACCTCTCTGGACGGCCCGCGTCGCGACGTGCCCTGCCTTGCTTCGCCATGCGTGGACAAATATTTGCGCAATTTAGTTTTTCACCATTTCAGTTTCACCCGAAAACTTTAGGGGCTACCCTATAAGTCCCATATCAACTCGTATGTTCATGATACATCGTGATATCTGTTCAATACCTTTAAAGTGAAAACGCTTACGTGAATAAGGAAATTTTAATCTGATTCTGTAATGTGTTTCTTAGTCCATTCTAATCTAGTTTATCCGATGATAAATCATCACAGGAAACACACGTTCTTAGACAGAGTCATAAAAGGCTAGCGGAATTCTGAAACAGTGAGTAGACACTCTTCTGTTAAACTGACTCTTTTTTTTAATTTCAGACTTATATATTTACGCATTAGGGCGTTAGTAGATTTTCTTTACAGTCATTTCATGCAAAGTTATGTTTGAGAAAAGAAATGTTCTTCAGAAAACGTTTTGTACAGTTTTGAGATTCAAAGTATGATTTTTATGTTTTTCGAGGCATGAGGCAAAAACCCACCACAGTATGCAACTTGTACAAACATGGAATTGACAGAAAGAGAACATGTGCACATATAGAGGACTGGGGGGACGACGATACATAACACCCCCAGATCCTAGTCAGGGCTAGGGGGACGGCGATACGTAACGCCCCTAGACTCTAGTTTCAGAGCTTGGTGGATAGCATAGATCCGCACCCCTATTTCTAGTTCTGTGGAATGGGGGACGGCGATACGTAATGCCCCAAGACCACAAGTTTCAGGGACATGAGTGACATGCTTTGGGGGACGGTGATACGTAACGCCCCAAAGTAATGGATTTGCATTCCTAGCTCCAAATAGGCGTATGAGGGGACGACGATACGTAACGCCCTCATACGCCAAGTTTTTTAGATACGGACCAGATTTTCAGTAAACGATTTTTAGAAATCAGATTTTAGAAATAGCTTTCAGAAACCAGAGGTTTAAAGGCAGATTTCAGAAAGTTGAGTTTTACAAAGGAGATTTTTTGACACAGTTTTCAGAAAAGAGTTTTTATATAAAGTTACTACTGGCATCTTGGTTTTAAAATCAAGTGATTTGATATAAGTGTTTCAGTTTTTAGTCCACTCACTTAGATCGTACGATGATCTAACCCTCCACTCCCAATTTTCTATGGTTGCGGGTATTCTCGGAGGTTGAGCTCGGGAGGACGGATACTGATGCAGTCACTAGGGTTGGAATCCACCAAGCACAAGTCAGATAGAGTATGAGTCAGTCAAACCCAATTAAAAGTTTTGTATTAGTCTTTGTCTTTGAGGCAGTCATTGTATAAGTGTGATATTGAGTTATCAGATTCAGATGTAGAGTTTCTATGTAATGATTTTAAGTTTGGGCTACGGTCCAACACATAATAAAGTAAATTAAAGAAAAGAATAGTTGTGTCTGTTTATGGTTAGAAAGTCAGAGGCTTATGGGGTTAGTACGGTCTATCCCCTGCCGGTAACATCTCCCAGATCGGGGATGTTACAAAGATGGTATTAGAGCATGGTCTAGGGAGTCGGTGACTGCATTGGGCAGAGTGTTGGGGTTTTGTATACGTAGTATGTCCGGGATGCTCGTATGCAAGACACTACCTCTCCAGTATCCGATCCTCGAGTACGTCCTGAAAGTTCCATAGACATGTTAGTAAGCTTTCTTAGATCATTCAAATAGTATTCTTCACGGGAACAATTACACTCTAGATCTATGTTAGGAATCTTTTTGAAGTTATTCAGCCTATTACCAGAAGTACAAACAATGCTATGAAGTCAGATAGCAAAAATGTAAGAAATGTTACCCAATGGAATGGAATAAGAGAGCTATATGGAAGCAAGAAGGAATGTATAGATGATTAGACAGCCAGAGACAAAGAAAGTTAAAGGGACAGAAAGAGATAGTGAGTTCCAAGAGTACCCACCCAGGAAAATAAAAAGAGAAAGAAAAGTTAGAAAGAGAAGTAAAAAAGATAGAATGTAGATATCTAAGCAATCAGAAGTAAATGGAGATAGAGGTTTAGAAGCAGATAGATAATAAAATGCCAAAAACCTATATTAGTAAGAATCAGAGACACAGAGTGAGATAATATGGAAGACACAAGAACTTGGAATAGAGAAGTATAATATAGCAAGTCCGAACAAGAGTAAAATACCGAGTAGACCTAAGTAAAGTCCTTTCATTCCAAGTAAGAATTCTTTCTTTCTCAGAAATTCTTCCAGTTGATCTAATAACTCTCGAACATTTAGTATAAATAGCGAGTTCCCCGAGTAACTAAGAACAGCCATAAGGTAGAAGAATCAAGAAATCAGGATTAGTTGTAGAGGTTTCTAATAGATGTGAGGTACCATAAGCATACAGAGATTCCAGGATCCCCAAATCTAGGCCCACAAGCAAATCAGAGGAATAATAATAGGAAAATGACTAGTTGTCCTAATCAATGAATCTAATAAGGCCCCGACCTACTCAGATCCTCACCCTTCTGTCATAACCAATTAAGCAAGCTATCCTGACAGAGTCTATCTCATACCTACCCTACATAAGCAATAAAATCTACCAGGAAATAGAGTACTAGAACAAGGATCTTGAAACTCATCAAAACATAAAGAAAAGAACCGACGATATATAGAGCCATTCCTATCAGAATAGATATAGGTGACCGTAATAAAATCAACGGGAGTTTATCTTCAGAAATAGAAGACCTTAGATGACAGACCACATAGAAGAAGAATCAAGGAAGTTTCGGGGATATAAAGAAGAGAACCCAGGGTAACCCAAAGATTAAGGCGAGTCAGAGCGAGGTTTGCAAGACTATTAGGAGTCCAGAGATAGACCAAATGCAGTAGAACCCATAGATCAGCTCAAGTCAGTGGAAATCCGTGAAGTATACAGGGATGAACTCGATGGGTTGGAGACACCTGTGAGTGATAACAATGTCAGTAAGGATAGTAGATTCGAGTGCTAAAGTCGAAACTTATAGCAAGGAAAGAGATTGGAGATCTAGAGGTAACCGGAAGTATCAGTCACCATTAGCATTGGTAGTACAACTGAGAACCAATAGTTTAGATATGGAAGTTATATAAAATGACACGAAAGGTAGCAAGGAAATTATGTACATTCAGGAACATAGTTAACAAAATGAGAAGATAATAGCGTGGGAAAAATTGATAGTAGTTGCAGAACCCCAAAAAAAAGAGTAGTTGATCAGGTTCATGTAGAATGAATCATCACTAGACTTAATAGTATGGTGTAGAGCCAAAGAGATAGGGTCTGAAAATAGTAAAAGGAAAAGAGAAATGTCAGGAAGCTTTAGTACGTTTAGAGATATGGATGATGTAGCTTGAAGATAGACAGGATGAGTGAATATCCTAACCAAGCCAGTGAACATACGCCCACTTCTTAAGTTAGAACCCATTAAAGAAAATGATCAATAAAGAAGAGTAATGTATATGTTAGATATATAGCGAGATGATTAGACAACTAAATTGATAAGCTCAAGTGAAGTATAGAGAGGAAGTACGAAATAGAATAGTTTGAAGCTATAATAAGTCGAGCTAAGTCTGGAAGTCACCATAGAATTAAGGAACCTTGAAGAAGTAAAGGCTTAAAAGTAAGAAGAGAACAGTGAGAACGCTTCTTGGGAATATAGTGGGCGATTTATAAAGGGTCTCCTGGATTTGAGAAGAATGACTAGGAAAATAACAGTACCTGAACCAAAGATTAGTAGGAGATGTCCTGAGTAGTCGAAGTAGATAGAGTTTTCAGGAAAGTAAAGAAGTAAAGAGTTTAAGAAACTGAGACATGGAAGAAAACTTTATAGCAGAACAAGTCTTCTAAGGAAGTATAGCAGTATTCAGAGAAAGAAAATAGCGACTTCAGAGAGTTAAGCAACATAAATTAACAAGGAGGAGTAAACAGGCAGTACGAGGAAGATGTTAGGGAGCATGACGCTAGAAATATTTTGCAGAAGATATAGAGTGATCAATTGATGAAAATGATAAGGAGTTAAATTGAAGAAAGCGAACCAGGGAATTTTTAGCAGTAGTGCCCTAGTGTAAAGAAAAATATCAGATATACTGATTCACGAGAGTCATAGGCTCATAGATGAGCAGTATGTGTATTTAGATCACCATAATTAGAAGATCTCAGGATAAACTCCCACCCTCCCAACCCTCGTTGGACAACAATCGCATACGGATCTTCAAGGTTATCTCAAGATATTCCCAGAAATAAGTGAAAGTATAGTAAAGGAAGACTAAAAACATAAGACCTTCCGATATAGATTAAGGATGAAACAAAAGTAAGAGATAATTCTGAGCAAATGAGTCAGAAAAGAAGTTGTTAAGATGGAGTGGAACATAAATAAGGTAGAAGTCAAGTAATGACCGAAACTCCAAGGAACCAAGAATTGATGAAATGATGAGTATGTAAACAAAGAAGATATTCATCAGGAAAGAAGGCAGAGATAGAGACCGAGGAAGCTCTCAGTAGATACTAGAAAAAAGCAGAGAATGTAAAGAGTACTGAGAAAAAGTTAGGGAGTGAGGCTGTTTAGGTACAACGACAGTATGAGAGAATACTTAATAAGTAAAGGTAACAATAAATAACAACAAGGAAATGTTTATTCAGGTAATCATATAAGGTACCCAGCCCTAGTCTAAGATGACCAAACCACTACGGGTTTGGTATGGTTTTAGCCGCGGGTATGGGTGGTTTGGTAGATTCGTATCATAGTACAGAGACGAAGAGATAAGTTATTGCGAAACTTTAATTGGCATAGAAAATGAATTCTCGAGCTACGGAATATTGGCAAATATATTAGTAACAAACTTTGAAAGAAAAGTACGAAAGAGTATGAACTTTAACCAGAACCAAATTGCTAACATCGATGTGAATAGCAGGAATACCGTTTAAGTACTAAAGTGCACCCACTTAAGCTTGAATTTTAACCAATCAAAATGGACCACTAGGAAATTATCCAGAAGCAACATTTTGAGTACAAGCGGCGTCGGTACACAATATTAGTAAGTTAGAAAACCACAAGCCCCCATAGAAAAGTAAATATTTTGGAACTTGAAGAGAGAAGCTTATAAACAGTCGAAGGTTACAAGGAGAATATAGAAAGCTAATAGCTAAGTGATGAGAAAGAATATTAAGATTAAGTTGGTCAATTGGAGCAAAAGAATACTGAGTACAAGTATGGAGACATCAAAATCTTTAGTGAGAATCAAGGACACCAACTTCTAAGAACCTGATAAAGTTAAGTGATTGTGGAGCATAAGTAAAGATCTAGAAGAAAGAGATTTCCTAGAGCTAGGGAATATTGAGCACAACTAAAGGTCCAGAAATACGGTAGATATGAATACCCAACAAAGATCTTATGAAACAAGAATGAGGTAATACTTCTCAGTAAAGAACCTAAGGGGATATTCACTAAAGCGACGAACTATCAAGTAGCTTACCCAAGCACGGCAAGAGGTATGATACATGTATTTGAAAATAGAGAATACCAATGCCTATCAGTTAAGTGGTAAATATTCAGTCAGGTAGAGATTTTCGTTGTTGAGTCAAATAGAATCTCTGATGACATAGTATAAGGAACCTATGATCCCAAGATCTATGATAAGAACCCAAGTTTAAAAAGGATTCGAGGACGAATCATATTTAAGAGGGGAGTATTTGTAACGACCGGAGGTCCCTACTACTGTTGACTCATTGACTGTAGTACTGTTACACCATGGGACGAGTGTTACGTAATATAATTTATGTCCGAGCATATATACATTCACAGAACGACTTCATGGATGAACAGTAAATTCTTCGAAACTTGGATGCGGGATTCTATGATGTTGTACTATGAATAGCCGATAGTATTTGGGCCGTATCTTTCTCATACGAACTCTGATGTTTATGAATTTTATATCTTCGGAAAGATGAGATTGAGATCTACAACTTTTCTGTTGAACGTTTTTCCAAATTCGAATAAAAAACAAGCTAAAAACGCAGATTAAAATTATGGATGAATAGTGCCCAGGGACCCCTCTAGAAAAGTCTCAAAACTTCTCAATTTTTCCAAACATTTCCATTATTAATTAATTTGGAAATAGGTCACTAGTATAAAAAGGGATTACTATTTAATGTTTCTTAAAATGAGAAAAGAGAAAGAAGAAGATGGAAAAAACATAGAAGAAAGAAGGAAGAATGGAAAGAATAAATAGAGAAAGAAAGGAAAAAGAAGAAGAAAGAGGAAGGAAAAGAAGAAAGATGAGGCAAGTTGGGCATGTCATCCTTGGAAAATTGAGGAAAAACAAACATAGAGAAGGTAAGGAACATTAACCCAAGTTTTGGATATTGGTATTATGACAAATTATTGAATGATGATATTATGGAGTTTTGGAAAATTGATAATTATGAAGGTTTAGTGATAAGAAAAAAATAATTGATTGAAAATTCTCCATTTGTTAGATTTTGGAAATGAGATTAAGAATAGATATCACGTTAGTTATGACTTTGTTTTGAGATGTTGTTCATTAATGGTGTTTTGATTGTTTTTGAGGCCATTTTCTTGTGTGAATTGTATAGGGGAAAACATTGAACAATAGAATGAAAGAATGGTTTTAAGACCAAAAATTGGTTGTGCGTCGTGACGCGGATGGCCTCACATCACGACGCGATCTGGAAAATTTTCCAGAAATTCTTCTGGTGTAAGACGTGTCGCGATGCGAAGGGATCGTGTATCGCAACGACACGTTAAAAACTTGACGTATGACGGCGAAACGTAACGCCCCAAAGTCATGGATTTTCATTCCTGGCTCCAGATAGGCAATGAGGGGATACGTAACGCCCTCATGCGTCAAGTTTTCAGATACGGACCAGATTTTCATATTCCAGATTTCAGTATATGGTTATTAGAAATCAGATTTTAGAAATAGCTTTCAGAAACCAGAGATTTAATGGCAGATTTCATAAGTTGTGTTTTACAAAGGATTTTCGACACAATTTTCAGAAAAGAGGTTTTTATAAAGTTACTACTGGCATCTTGGTTTTAAAATCAAGTGATTTGATATAAGTGTTTTCATTTTTTCATCCGCTCACTTAGATTATACGATGATCTAATCCCCACACTCCCAGTTTTCTGTGGTTGCAAGTATTCTCGGAGGACAAGCTTGGGAGGACGGATACTGATGCAGTCACTAGGGTTGGAATCCACCAAGTACAAGTCAGATATAGTGTGAGTCAGTCAAACCCAATTAAAAGTTTTGTATTAGTCTTTGTCTTTGAGGGCAGTCATTTGTATAAGTGTGATATTGAGTTATCAGATTCAGATGTAGAGTTTCTATTAATGATTTAACTTTGGGCTACGGTCCCACACATAATAAAGTAAATTAAAGAAAAGAATAGTTGTGTCTGTTTATGGTTAGAAAGTCAGAGGCTATATGGGTTAGTATGGTCTATCCCCTTCCGGTAACATCTCTCAGATCAGGGATATAT